>JAZHYW010015544.1:0-254964 GCA_037355805.1 Ixodes ricinus
AAGAAAGTCGTCACACCGTATCAAGGTAACCTCAGAACTGCAGGATCCCACCTACTCAAACCCGTTGGGGTTTGCACCGCTCGTATTTTTTTACAGGGTGCGTTGTACTTAGTTCAGTTTATCGTACTCTCATCATGCACGCATGACATTATTCTCGGCTGGGATTTTCTTTCTACTACTGATGCAATTATTTTCTGCGGGAGCGCACAGCTTTCCCTTCACGAACTGCCTGGACCCGTGGAAGATGCCTCTCTACAAGACAACAAACTCCGCTCATTACAAGAAATTATAATTACGCCTCATAGTTCATCGTTAGTGCCCACTACGTGCTCTTCACTGCCACCAGGAAACTATTCCATCGCGCCCACAGTTAACTTATTGACAAAAAAAGGTTTGCTGGTTCCCCATGGCCTCGCCGATATTGGTCTCTTGCCAACGTTTATCTTCGTAATTAACCTTACGTCAGAGGCTGTGCTGATCCCGGAGCAGACCGTTCTGGCCACCGTCACATTAGCGACTGACATTAATACAGTTTCCCTCGACGACCCGTTCAATATTCAGACCAACGCACTCTCAACAGACTACACGAAAGAAAATGATGAATCCGGGCGGCTTTCCTCCACCATCGATAGGAATCTTACCGATCTTCAAAGGCAAAAAATGATAACTCTCCTAGACTTGTACAAAAACGTTTTTGACTTACATGAAACACCTTTGGGCGCCGCTTCAACCGGTCAACATTCCATCGACACGCAAGGCCAAGCTCCTATTCGTCAACGACCATACAGGGTTTCAATGAAAGAAAGGCAACTCATAGAACAACAAGTCGCAGAGATGCTACAACGAGGAGTAATCAGAGAGTCTTCAAGTCCTTGGTCCTCTCCTGTTGTCCTAGTAAAGAAAAAAGACGGCAGCATTCGCTTTTGTGTAGATTACCGACGACTCAACAAGATAACCACCAAAGATGTATATCCATTGCCACGCATTGACGATGCCCTCGACTGCCTTCAGGGCGCTGAATTTTTTACCTCCCTGGATTTACAATCCGGATATTGGCAAGTCCCAATGAAAGAAACCGATAAACCTAAAACGGCCTTTATCACACCAGACGGTCTCTATGAATTTAACGTGATGCCATTTGGACTTTGTAATGCTCCGGCCACGTTTGAAAGGCTCATGGATACTGTTCTCCGAGGTCTGAAGTGGCAAATCTGCCTTTGCTATCTGGACGACATTGTCATTTTTGCACCGACGTTTGAAAAACATCTCGAACGTGTGGCCACTGTTCTATCGTGTATTGCAAACGCCAATTTGAAACTGAACACCAAGAAGTGCCATTTTGCGACAAAAGAAATTCGAGTTCTCGGACATGTAGTATCGAAGGAAGGTGTCCGACCCGATCCTGACAAAATTAGAGCAGTCGCAGAATTTCCTATTCCAACTACAGCTAAACAACTTCGCAGCTTTTTGGGTCTTTGCTCCTATTTTCGCCGATTTGTCCAAGGATTCGCAACGATCGCCGCCCCCTTACACGCCTTACATGATACAACCAAGCCTTTTCATTGGTCTCCAGAATGCCAGTCTGCCTTCAATCAGCTAACTGCTCTCCTCACGGGCGATCCTATTTTATGCCACTTTGACCCCTCACTTCCTACAGAGATCCACACAGACGCCAGCGGGTATGGACTAGGCGCAGTTCTAATACAACGCGAACCACCCCGACCCGAGAGAGTTGTGGCATACGCCAGTCGCACCCTGTCAAAGTGTGAACGTAATTACTCTACAACCGAAAAAGAATGCTTGGCTATTATCTGGGCTATTTCTAAGTTTCGACCATACCTGCACGGACGCCATTTTAGTGTCATCACAGATCACCACGCTCTCTGTTGGTTAACATCGTTGAAAGACGTCTCGGGGCGTTTGGGACGTTGGGCTCTTCGCCTCCAAGAGTACAACTTCTCCGTCACTTATAGGTCCGGACTCAAGCATCAAGATGCTGACGGCCTCTCACGTTGCCCTTTGCCAACGACTGCTCCTGACGGGGACGAAGATCCTATTACACTCGCTGCTCTCTCCCTGGATGCTGTGGCACAACACCAGCTCCAAGACCCCTACACCCAGACCCTGGTGCAACATATTACAGGCCTTGCTATCTCCAACAACCGCAAGTTCTGTAAACGAGCACGGAATTTTTCTGTCCGAGATGGCCTCTTGTTTCATCGTAACTATTCAGCAGACGGTCAGCGATGGTTGTTAGTAGTGCCACGGCAGCTTCGCTCCGAGCTGCTACAGTGCCTCCATAACGACCCAACGTCGGGACATCTCGGGGTCTTGAAGACTTATAATCGTTTACGTGGCCGATATTACTGGCCCGGCATGTGTCGCTTTGTGCAAAAATATGTCAGCTCCTGCTTATTGTGCCAACAACGAAAAAAACCACCTCAGAGTCCGCCGGGTTTGCTCCAACCCATACCTTGTCCCGACAAGCCATTCGAACGAGTCGGGATCGATCTGTATGGCCCTCTACCAAAATCATCTGAGGGAAACCGTTGGGTGGTCGTCGCAATTGACCATCTGACGCGATACGCAGAGACTGCTGCCCTGCCCACCGCAGGTTCTCATGAAGTTGCCAGCTTTCTCTTAAACAATATTATACTGCGTCACGGCTCGCCTCAAGAACTACTCAGTGATCGAGGAACAGTTTTTTTATCACAACTCGTCGAAGACATTTTGAGAGAATGCAATGTTATTCATCTTTGCACGTCCTCTTATCATCCCCAAACAAATGGACTTACGGAGCGTCTTAATCGTACCCTTTCTGACATGCTTTCGATGTATGTCTCTCAGGATCAAGATAACTGGGATCGAATTCTCCCATACATCACTTTCGCTTATAACACCGCTACTCAAGCTACGACAGGCTTCTCACCTTTCATGCTCACGTATAACCGCGAAGTATCATGTACGCTCGATACTATCTTACCTTATCGGCCGGATATCACGGAGCACATAACCTTTGATGAAGCAATCAGCCGAGCTGAAGAATGTCGTCAGCTAGCCCGTTGTCGCACATCTGAGCACCAGAACGTCGAAAAGAGTCGTTACGACGCCCGTCACCGCTCTGTCACCTACAACGATGGTGATTTAGTGTGGATCTGGATGCCTATCAAGAAGCCTGGACTATCTTCAAAGCTTCTTCGAAGATATCAGGGCCCATACAAAGTGCTGACAGCTACCTCGCCGGTCAACTACCGCGTCGAACCCGTTCCCCTCCCCACCGATCGCCGCCGTCACCATCAAGAGACCGTTCATGTGTCACGAATGAAACCGTATGTACCGCCCGACCCGACCGCCCCCTCTACAACTACTGCTGCCAGGATGGCAGCCCCTAAGCGTGGGGCAAATGTAGCGAAGAAGACGACAAGCCTGGAATCCAGAAAGAAGAACGACGATCGCGCGCGTCTTTATATAAAATCTGACCCGTATCAGTGCCTTCAGCTACACCGTTTTTCTTGTCTCGCTATTCTTCTTCGCTTCACTATTCATGTATTCGTGGGCTTCACTGGCTTTCATACTCCCAATGTTTTCCCCCCAAAAAACTCATAACTACTGAATCTAATAACGATAAGCTGTGAAAGCTTGGCATTCGGATAACATAACCACGTTCGCCAAACCCACCGGATAAGCAAGAAATAATCTTTAAAAAAAACTCAAGGGAAGTTTCTTTTTGAACGTCAGTGGAACTCGATGCACTCGGCCTTGGCAAGCGTGGGACCGCTTTTACTCGAATTTGTTATACGTTTAAATAGCGTATAATTCTACACCAAATAGGTTTCAGGTTGCCGCTAAGTGCAGCTTAAAAATTGACTTGGTGAATAACCATACACCAATCTAGGCTTTCCCGCCATAGTAAGCAGAAAAGCGCTTTCCCGTAAATTTCCTGGAAAATTTAATAAGCGTATAGTTAAACACCAATTCAGGTCTTCCCGCTATATTTTGCGGGGAATCGCTTTCCCCTGAATTTGGCGGAAAATAGACTTCGCGTATTGTTATACAGGAATTCTGGTCTCGAAGCAAAAGTTTAGCTACCGACCGCATCAGATGGCCGCACACAATCTTTAGGTTTTGTGACCGCAATAATGCTATCGCATTTCAAACATATCGTAGTATCATCCCACAGCGCGTTTCGAATTCCCGTCATGGTCACCTAAATTCCCTTAATACTTCTTTTACAAGTAACGACAACCAGTACAAATGACAAAGCACATTCCGCTGGAAGCAAATGGCGGCACTCAGTTCAAACCTCTGCTGTGCGCGGCCATTCGCTTCTTAAAACACTGCACCGTCACGCAGTCGGCGCTTCAAAGAAAGTCGCTACTTGTAGGAAGCTCTTATCTCGGGACTTTATGTTCACCATCTCACCCGTCCGCACCAGTCTCCTGCAGTGTTGACTCAGAGCGAGCAAACAATTCTGCGAAAACTCGAGTCAGCCCAAAACAAAACATAAAGACAAGATGATGCGGGCTGAAACTGCGCTGAGCGGTGCAAGGGGAGAGTGTGTTTTCCGACGAGGCACACGACGCTGTCTGGCGCATTTCTCAGCGCGCTCTAACTAGGCCTGGCAAACGCAGGGGCAAAACGTCGGGCTAAGTTGCCAGGCGCGCTGCCACGACTCGGAGAACAGAGTGACAGGCTACAAGGGCGTGGAGCAGCACCGACGTACGGGGGGTGGGGGGAGACATAACGCGGCCACCCAACCATCTCGTTGCTGCGACGCGAACGTTCGCAGGAGTGCGCAACGAGCAGGGGCGAGTAGAGCGGAATGAATAACTTGGCCCGCTCCGCCAGGACAGCCGCTGCGGACACCAACTGGGGAAGTGTGCAGCCGAGCTCGTAACACCAAGTTTTGCCGCTGCCAGAAACTATTTGTTTTCTGCGGATAAAAACAAGCCCGCGAAGTCATCAGTAAGAAGATTAGGAATGATAGTTCTTTTTTTTTCGTGAGCAATGATGAACTGGTGGGAACTCGTTGAGGAATGAACAACTCCCTACATGCGCATAAAAAAACAGCGAAAAATTAAGATGATGATGTGTGTGAGTTGGTGCATAGCAAAATAAATATTGAAACAGCGCGCAAGAAACAGTGACCAGGCGAAATCAGCGCCGACTGGATCCTCGGCCGATTCCATTCTTTGCTCTCATCAAAAACTCGAGAAGAACAGCAACGACGGCTCCAAATTTGTTAAATGTTCAACCGTTCGTCACTCTTCTCGTCATCTTCTTCATCTGCTTGGTTCGATGCTTTTGACCGCTACTTTCATATTTATATTAAACAAAAGAGTGTCCGAAGCGTGCTGACGCAAATCACTTACGGAGTACGAGCCATTTTTTCCCCCAGTCTTGCAGATCCCGTATGACTCAGGATCTCGGGGGAAAAAAGAAAAACTTTGGCTTGCCGTGGGCAGCAATAACAATCAAAGAGTTAAAAAAAGAATCTTATGACAAATGGGACCTCAAGTTAATTGCTCATGCTAGAAAGCAAAAAAAAAAAAAGATATTAAGAGGTATGATTTGACATGTTTGCAAACAGTGTCCGTTGTTTGCTCTTCTTGCCCGAGCTGACGAAAAACTGAGCCCAGATCGCGTCCCCGCTGATCCCAGTAATCACGTCGGGCTCTTTGCACAACCGCGGCCCTGTTATCCACGCCGCTTCAGGGCGGGAGTTTTCCCATCTGCCTGCGAGTTCTCTGAAGAAGAAAGGAGAAGAAAAGCCTGACACCGCCGACGCGAGCGTTGGGGATTTCGAGGCATACGGCCAGTTCCCGTCGTCTCCCGAGAACGAGCTGTAATGACAGGCTGCCGCGTTGTCGCCGAGACAGCTACACGCCGGGTTATCTGAACCCTCTGTCGCGCCGGCTGGATTCAGCCAATGCTACATAGAAACAAGGGCTGCGCCTTTCCCCCGCTAACGTCATCACTAGTGGATCGACGCAGCGCCACCTACAGCTCGCATCAGCATTCGCCTCCAGCGCGTTCCGCCGCCTTATACACAAGGAGCGCGACACTCGCAGGCGGCGTGAAGAAGACGGACGCGCCTGACGCCTTGCGGCAACTCTTGTCGAGCTTCAGATATGTGTACCGCTTGGGGTGGGTTGTAGATCCACTAGCGACAACGTCATACGTGGGCCTCGTCATCCAGGTGCTACTGGTTCAGTCGAGAATGCGGCGATATTGGGGGCTTTCTTCTGCTTGGTTTGCAACACGTCCGACGACAAAGTGGGAATAAACGACGCGAACACTCAGTCTTTATAAACGAGCCCGTGTGTTTACTGGGAGCACTACACATGCGCAACAACTCGTTTCTCGAAAAACAAATAAGCATTTGTGCAGGTGCTGTTAACAACCAGCGCTTTCGCGAACGTGTCTTCAGAGACACATGAGTTGACGTGCGCTTGAAGCGTCTGATCGCCCTTTTTGTTTGGCAACAAATGCAGTGGTGCCATCTATTGGGTAGCACCGGCACACTTCCGGTTCACGTATATTTCCTAATTTAATATAGTCATCATTCTTTTATCGTAAGCGTGAATAAGGTCTGACAGTGCTAGAAGTGACCATTTGCAAAAGATAGCGTGTATATTTGATGTTACAAATACTGCAAAACCCGCTGTCTAGTTCAGAACGGGATGTGGTTGGGGGCTATTCGCACACTGGCGCCACCACGTTCCAACTCACACAAGGAAAAGCGAACACAGAATACACCAAGTTGGAACCGATTTTACCAGCCTTCCTAAGCGCCTCTGGCGAGCCAAATAAAACATTTTTCGGTCGCGTTTCGGTTGGGCATTATTTGCATTTTCACGTGGTTCATAAACGCTGAAGTGGCAAACGTGCATTAATGATTATAAATTTGTAGAAAATATATATGTATGGTGAAGCATCGTTATCGTTTTGATAAGACGCGGAAAGCACGAGATGCATATTTCTTTCATTCATTTAATATTCTCTTTAGCTCTTTCAGACGCTCTCTTCCCGTACGTTGACATATGTTGACAGCAGCTTGTAAACCATCGTGGCTCATGCATGTTTGAACGCTGCAGTGATTCTTGATGCAGGCATTACATGGTCATGTGTTACGAAGGCCTTGGTAAGGCGTCGCGGTCGGCCAAAGCGCACCCAGCTAAGCAAGATGGCGGCTATCTGAGGCCGTACTTGCAAATGTTGTATACATGCTTTGCACTGACACCACATCATCCATTTCGCGCAGCGCGGAAAAAAGAGAGGGGGAAGCTGCTTTTGTACGAATTTTGGGTGACGGGTTAATCCTTTACAATCTTCTATACAAAGAAAATAGCAACGTCTCTGCAAGTCTGGGACAAACAAAAAACTGTTTCACTGACAGGAGAGTTCCTACTTCCCCTCTTCTCTGTTGGTGGCCGGAAAGCCGACAGGATGACGTCAGGTGCAGAGTATTTTGCGATCTCGATTTAGAAGCGCACTTTTTGATCCTTGGCCGCATGTGCAGTATGCGGATAATGCACGCAATGCAGCGCTGCCACTGCCAAGAGGCTACAGCCAACATCATCTACGAGACAAGTCCTGCTCATGACGTCATTGTTAGTGGATGCATAGCGGCGACCACGCCGAAGCTCGACGAGAGCAAAGCGCCAGTCGCGACCGTCTTGGCGTCGCTGCCTCCTAGCGTCGCGCCCATTGTGAGACGCTGTGACACGCGCTGTCGGCGATGCTGACGTAGGCGCTGCAGCTCAAGAAGGTTGGGCGAGGGTAAGACGGGCCGGGGAAGAGGAAGCAGACGGAACGCTGGAGAGGAGAGGGAAACCTCCTTCCCTCTTTAGCGTTCCGTCTGCATCCTCCTCCCCGGCCCGTCTTACCCTCGCCCTACATTCTTGAGTTGCAACGGACTAGTTATAACGTTTGGAGGAGGGAGAGTCTTTGTCTTCTAGCAGGTATTGCTACATTCTTCGTGGTAGAACTAACAAAAATAAAATCTGTCTCACTGCTTACTACGAGAAGCACGATATATCTTTCATAAGGAGGAATATTATAACTTATTACAAATATACTCAACAGCGTCCTAAAAAAAAAAAAGTATATTACGAGATTTTGGGATGGCCAGTTTTATTGCGGCTGTGTTCTTCTCGAGCGAAGTCATCCGAATTCGGGCACGTAAGAAACATTAAACGGAAACCCGCGGAGTGGGGAAGATGTAGCAGCACGGCATCGGAGCAAATCCTGCGCCTTGTAAGAAAACAAAGCCTCCTTCCTGAAGATCCGAGAATGCAACAGCCAGCAGAACGCAGCTGTTCGTGGCCCTTCGCTGAGGCACGTACGTGGTGAGGCTCGGTGTATCATTGTACGTCTCGAAGAACTTCACTGCCGCGTTGCCGGAAAGAAAAAGTGCTTACGTGAGCGGCGGGCTCCACGTATTCTTCTGTTTGCGCCATCTAAACTGCCGTGATGGTAAGCTCGCGTTGGAACGGGTTACGTTCGATTCTCTTGGTTTGCTTTCACGTTTTTTTCTTGGTATGCGGTTCTGGTTGGCGCCATGTTTACAGCATTCACGGTGGTGCTTGACCAGTAGTTGCCCAACCATGGAGGTATACCAACCAGGTTAGAAGTGGTGATTGCAAATTGCAGTAATAAAAGTACCGACGCGGTGTTACTTTCTTAGAAAACGGGTAATATGTTAGCAAATTTATCGATTACCGAGTAACGGTGCCAAGGTATCTTTTTTAAAACTGGGGTGTTCACTAACCGTAATTTAGTTTTAATATCTAATCGGTGACGAAGGAGTGTCAGCGTGTAGCCCGAAGGAAGGAATGAACCGGCAAACCTTCCCTGAATGATAAGGATTTGAAGCTCTTTATTGTTTAGCATTGGTTCGTGCGTGTTAGCTTCATCAATGGAAAAGTAGGGTCCGTACGATCGCGAAGCCATTTATTCGAGTACCTTTAGTAGCAGGAGCTAATAAATGCGTTTTCACAATCAATACATGAGAGATAAGGAACTGGCGAGATCAAGTTTGCTGAAATCTAATAGTTGTGACTTATTCGCAGCAGCTGCAGGTTAAAACGAGACAATAAAGTTTTTTGTTCATCCTTGCGCAAGAGACTGTTGTGAGTGGCGCATTGTCATTGGATACCAACGTTTATCCGCACACTTATAAAAACTAAATATTGTAACGAGTATTACATCTAAATCAGCACTTGTAAAACAACATATTACCTGCAAGAGTGCTGCAAATGCTGAGTGACTTTGCAATTTTTTCTGCCAGTCCCCGGCATTGTCAGGCTTCCATACTTTGGAGTACTCGGAGTTTTTGCTTCTCGTATATTTTGCTGTTGATAATACTAGCAGAAAACAGGATTGCCGCATTTCAGCAATCTCCGGGGCTTTTCACCGAGATTGCTAAAGTAGCCCTCGACGTTACCTGGACTCACCTTGACTCAGGCAGCAGCGCCCCTACGACCACTCGTGCGAACCTCTAGAGACGGGCAACTAGGGGATGCCAATTAGCGCCGGGGCACGAACGACAGAAAGCGCCCGAGTTGCTTTTTTCCACGTCACTCGCCCCATCCGAGATACGAGTGCCTGGAGAGCCCTTTCAAGTGCGGGACACAATCAGTTCCCGTTCAGTGCCCTGCGCGGAGAGTGCGCCCGTCTTCTTTCGTTTATATTTTTCCTTAGGTTTTTATTCTCATCCCCCAAAGCGTTCTGCAGTGAACGTGCACACGTGTAATTTGTTTTCCGTGTTCCAATTTAATTGTCAAGATAGTACCTTATAAGATAGAGCTCATGGTTCCTAAGGCTATAATCATTACAAAAAGAGTGTGCCTCAAACAAATACCGATAGCAACTTCCTACCCAATAGTATATTGTAAACACAGACTACACAAATAAGCGCGTTTTCTCACGGGAGCTGCCGATAGTGCACGTGCGCAGGAACCTCCTATTAACAGTGCGCCGATACTTCGTTCCGCAGCCAGCGTTAACTTTTCAGCTTGACAACGTAAGATAGTAAATAGAAGGCACTGACGTGCGGAAACAAATTGATCAAATTGGACGACAATAGGGTATGTCCATTTGTGGAGCTCGCCAATAGGTTCACTATCGTGCACAACTTGCACGAGCCGCTCCTGCGCTGAGTAACACGGGAAGTGGAATTAAAATACTCATTCTCACGTCGAATCACGAACACGCATCAACATAAAAAACGCAAAGCCGTAAAAAAACAGCAGCAACAACAGCATTTATACCGAGGATCTAAATAATAAAAAAATTACATTCACTCAGACACGCGCCGTTAATTCCTGGCAAAACGTACAACGAAAAATCAGACAACAAAAATGTCTCCAGATCCATATTAGTTGTATGTTATTTTCGCATTTAGAAACGCAATTAGTGCAGCAATTAGTAACCCGACTTCCATGGCGAGGTTGATGAATTTAGCGCCTCATTAGTAGTATCATTTCGCTCCAGGGCTGATTTTTTTTCTGTGGCAGGATATATCTGGTTAACGAGAATGCAGTAAGGATAATAGCAAAACATAAAACTTTATATACAACCAAAGAATAATCACGGATGGTAAAATACGATTCCTTCACACTTTTACACACACACTTTATGCATTGTGTTTTTTTTTAAATTTTAGACACCTTGTGAATGTGTATTATAATAAACCAGCGTTCCACGCGAACAAAATGTCGAAATAAAAAGTTTTGCTGTGCTAAAACTAAAGTTGTACGAATTTTAGGAGATAAGTAAGACTTTCTTGCGTTAACACATTCACCCACTAAAGTGTAAAAATATTTTTATCTTATTTCTGTCATTTCATGAAGCAGCGCGAAAACTTTTTCTTCATCTTTTATATCAGTCAAGGATAATAAAAATAAAAAACAGAGACCCGCTGACTTTATCAATAAATCAAATGGCACGAAACGTGACCGGCATTGCATTCCCGCAAAACCTTTGTCAATGTAAACTTCAAAGTAAAAAATAAACACCTGCGCTTTTGACTGTAGAAAAACAAATCAGTTCAAACTGCGGTTTTTCTTTGTATTTTGTTTCAGTTTATTCCAAATTGACTTAACCGTTACGGCTACTCAACAAAACGCGTATGCTGACAAAATTCAAATATATGTGTATATTAATTTTGCTAAGTCTTATTATATTTATTCTTAGAATAATAAAATACGTCCAAACACACAAATAAGACTGTTAGAACAATATACGTCAGCCCTTTCTGATTCATTTGCTAGCGTCCTGCAAACAATTATGCTTGTACAAAAGTATCTTTTGAAATGAGAATGGCGGGAAATTTGGCAGTCGCACTCTGCTAGATTTTCTCGAAAACCCAAGTGAGAAAACTGCACTCTTTCACTTTGCCAAGAAATAACATTTCGCGTTCACGGTCAAGCTTCTACACCACCCAATAAGGAAAAAAATAATCCTCAATCTGCTGACGGGTCCGCTTGCGTGCTCGTCGCCGTCATAATAGCCGCCGTTCGTGTTTGTTCTTTTCGTTGCGATTTTTTTTTTAATTACGCAACTCAAACCGCTGGCGTCAAGGAAAACGTCCACGGCACGATACTTTTTCATTCGCAAAAAGTCATGCGTCCTGGTAAAAAAACAAAACAAAAAACGACAAAAAAACATGCGGGAGGACAGCGTTCATCTTTCCAGCTTACCGCCATTCATCACCACTCCATGGACAGGCCTTCTGCGCGGGGTTCAGACCCTGCAACACCCCTCCGTCTCCTGCCATCCTTCACTTCACGAAGAGATGAACCGAAGAGAAGGCTACAACCCGACCGAACCAATCCTGTCCCACCGAAAAGGTTACGTCACAAAGTTGTTTGGTTAAACTAACCAATCAGATGCCGAGAATGCGCCACGTCACTGCGCTCATCACCCAACCGAACCAACCGAGTAGTCGTAATAAGTCTTTACGTTGCACCTTTTGGCAGTAGACGTCGACGCGTCCGCGCGTACACTTTGGCTTTGCTCTATCTTCAATAAGGCGGGGCGTATATTCCGGACAAACGAAAGTAAATGCAGCTGGCGAGAACGCACGCGTGGATACACATCAATATTGCTGACGATTCTACGCTGGCACACACAACGCTTGGAAGACATTGCTTTCCAGTCGGTTGGATTCGCGGCAGTGACCCCGAGAAGGAGGATTGGTTCAGACCTGCTTCGGAAGTGAGAAAAGTGATTGGTTGCTTTGATCCGCCATAATGGATCGTTGTTGTTGACGGAAAGACGAATGGATTCGTAGCGAGTACCGTATTTATTCGAAAATAGGTCAACTTCTTTCTGAACAATGCCTGCGCGTGTATTTCCGAGCAACGCTAGAAAAGAGCCAGTCATAGCGACTTATGGAAAAGGCCCGGCGAGTGACGAGGCACCGATAACGTTGGAACGCAGGAATAAGATCTCTGTGGATTGCTTCTTTCTTTTTTAATTTAAAGCGTTATTTTTGTTTTGTTATTTGTCAGCTCTTTCGGTAAGCGATTGGTTTCCGTGGGATCTGAGGGAAGGTAGACACGCAGGTTTCTTTATAAGAAGATCGACCTATTTTCATATAAATACGGAAGTTCGAACGCCAAATAATAGCCCCATTTGATTGCCCGTGCGTCGAGCCCGCGTCTCCGCTGCAGCTACCTTAGGCCTGGTTCACACTAACAATCGCTGCCGCCGAAGCGGAATCGGCCGCCAGGCTGGTTCACACTTGCGAATCGGCGGGGAACGGATTCGCGCGGGCCAGGCATTGCGCGGCCGATTCCGCTTGGCGGCAGCGGATTAGCTAGGTGTGAACCAGGCCTTGGGATTCCGGTGATCCGCGCAGGCGAGGGATATTGGGGCCGAGTGGCGAAGTACACTCGTCGCTGGCGGGAAATCTGGATATCGGTTACGGACTGATCCAGAGTTTCCGCCAACGACGAGTCAATTTCCCCACCCGGCTCCAAAATCCACTTTACCACCTGCGCAGATACGCCCGCGTATCCGCAAGTGTAAATGCGTCATTATGACTAGGTCACTTGTTACCTGCTGATGAAGTAACAAAAATTACTTAGAAAGACAAAATAAATTTTGGCATAGTCGTAGTTTAGAAGCGTAGCAAATATTTAATTATAATTACTTTGGATTGCCATTAGTATATAATCCGATTTATAAGGATTTTAGCAAAAAACACTCCCTTGGACTTGAAAGTTACAAATAGTTTGTAAACGCCGCCGCGCACGTATAGAGGAGAGATAACCACTCGCCTAAAGTCTAAAGTTTTGAGGCCGCTCCAACACGCGTTCTTTTTATGTTGAGAGCGGAGCACGCGCCAGCGTTTTAGGCTGTGACTGGCTTGGGAGCCTTAGCATTGACTTCACCAGGTCAACAATTGTTACGTAGCTTAGAGCTTCTTCAACTGTACTATTATGTTTTCGCAAAACACAGAGGAGTACACCGGGGTAGCACGACATCAATCTACCTCTCAACGCTCGCTACGCCAAGGTTTCTTAAGGTTCGACCCGTTCCGTTTGCTATTCGACCGACTAGTGAAGCGGAGTAGGACAATCATGTAAAATAATTAATGCTATATTCTTTAAAGCACAGACAATGGAATCTACAACTCGCACCAATCATCAAGACAAATCTTCGCCTCTTCGGCGACTACCGCAGTCCTATCAACCCGTTCGTGGGTGCTGAAGTGTACAAACTTCCCATAATCAATGACGTTTGGGTCATCATTGCTGGCGGTTTTGGTTTTACGAAACTGGTGTAGTTGCTAAGACCAAATACATAAACAACGTCGTACAATATCTGAAGCTAAACAGGATTACTCGGCGGGCGCCGGAAGAACGAATTATTTAAAATATTGATTTTATTCCTGTCAACCCGGGCAAAAAAAGCGTGTAGCCAGTAACGACACATCCGGTAGAGCAGTCATTTATTATCACGGGGCTTATCCCAGCAATGAGGGTCCTATAGTTAATGACGCTGAGGAGTTTGGGATCATGCACCAGGCACCTTTCCAACAATATTAGTAACTAATATAGACAGAAAAAATCTCTTCATTTCGTGAACGAGGAAGTGCAAGCTTAATTGCGGCACAAGGGATTACGAGCCTCTCGATGAAGCGATTACCGGGGATTAAAAAGTTCAAAAATAGAGACAAAAAGACGTCTCATTAGGCCGTGCCACCATCCCTTCATTCGTTTTATTTCCCTAATCTCCCGCTACTTTCGAACGAGGGGATTAAGGCACCACCACTCGTCTTTGAAAAGTGCTTTTCGGGATCAATTTCCGGAACGGCGTTCTCTTTCAGGGTGCTTGGCCGCTTAGCGCAGATCTAATCGCGTAGCGCAGAGCACTCTCGTAATGTGACGGCAGGGATCGCTTTCGCACCGAAGCCGAAAATCCACACCCAAAATTTCCGCTGTCTGAGAGCCATCATCGCAACGCTCACTTTCACATGTCCTACCTTTAAAGGAGTACTCCGACGATTTTTTTTTAAACTACCGCAACTAATTATATTTTTGGAATCACCTGTTTTTAACCTTTCCGGTATACTATGTATTATTAGAAAATTGAGAATAGTTATTGATAAATCGCCAACTAAAAACGATACCGAAACAAACATCCAAACATACCCGCTCTTTCGAGTGCTGCGAAGTGAGGGGCAGACTTGTAGACGTTACTACCAAAGTAAGGACTTTACCTTTTTTCAACTACCAAGCGCCGTGTGGCGGTTTGTCCGGGAGCTACAAATGAAGGGCAGTCCAGCAAGACTCCGCTCGTTAAAACACATTGACATCGTGCCGTTGTACCGGGTTTCGTTGCTTTTTATGCCCCACGCTAACGATACCCAGAAAAAGAATCGCCACGAAAGGCAAAATAAGCGGAAAGATAGGCGCTGACTGTGTTCGTCAGTCGGGACGGTGCTCTGCGACAATAAAATCAGCTGGAAGCAAGGCCGGGGAGAGGGTTTACGCATGCGCAGAACTTTACTGGAAAAAGGTCTATTCTATTTACAATTACTCATGGCTAAATTGTAACTAATAACAGTTACAATTACACTTCCATAAAAACAAGTGACCGTTACTGCAAAATGTAATCTGTTTCTTTTGCGGCGTTACTCTCAACCTTACAGTCCTAGGGTAAGAAACAAAACACAAGTGTTATGGAAGCGTTTATTGTTGCAATGTCGTGTTCCGTCGATATTACTCACACTTTTGTCACCTTGAACAACATTTGACTCTCGAAAGTCTCATCGGATATCTTGCCTCATTTCTATGTGAAAATGTCATCCGCCGCGCTGAACACATTTTCAATCCCCCTTTTTTTCAAATTCGCAACTTTCAGCGTCGGTGGTACCGCGGTGGGAGAGTCGCGTTCCTGAGCCCCTAGATGATCGGCTTCCGAAAGAAGGTGCTCGCTTGCTCCTTCCTGACGTTGAAGTATCATGTACGGCGCTTATGTCGTTCGTATTCTACAAAATATGAATTACCTGCCCGTTTCAGACCCAACCTCGTCTTTCTGTTCTACGACGATCATCACCTGGACACGCGACTGGATCTAGATTGAGTGGCTAGAAAACGACGCGCTCGCAAAGCCTCGCCTACCCGTTCGACACCCAAAACGTCAGCTAGATCCTATTGGCCCACTGAGACACTGTGACCTAGCTACGGTTCCCCCATATTTAGCTTTTGTCCCCATGTGTCGATTATCTTCATCCCTGAAGGTAATACGAAGAACTTATAAGTCATCTTTTTTTTCTCTCTCTCATCCAGAAAGAAGCAAAAATAGGAAGGGTCAAAACAAAAACAAGAAAGGCGCGCACAAACGTTATTTGTTTTTCTTTTCTTGCAGGAAACATTTTGAGTTTTGGAATTTCCTAATATTGTTTAAAGGAAGCACAGGTGCTTTGTGTCAGTGTGCTTCCTCCTTCGCTGTGGGCGAGCAAGCTGGGGAGTTGCGATTTGCCAAGTACTAAACCATGTAAAAAAAAAAAAAGGAAAAAGTCGAGTTGAGGTTTTAGGTGACGTGAAGAAATGCTTTGAGCATCTGAAAAATGTCAGTTTTGCGTTTTGTAAATGCAGGTGACTATATGTGATTCCGGTAGAACTTACCCTTTAAAAAATTGATTTTTTATTTGTTAATCTTTAAATTTTCTGCTTCTTACTTTTTGAATAAAAACAAATATGTAATCGATTACTACCATTGCCTAACGTAACAAATTAAAGAAATTACTTTACAATTACATTCTGCAAGGTTTAATTATTCCCTTACAAATTACTGATAAATGTAAGGGATTACAAGTCATTTCGTTGTTTGTAACGGATTACGTACAAGTCTGGTCAGGGGAAGGCAGGCTTGCATGTCGAGCTGGAAGTCTAAAAAATGACTATGCAGAGAATTCGTTTCGTGGAGCTGCGAGGGTGCTGGAGTATCCAAAGCATTCATTTGACACCATGAAAAGGCTTGTATAATCAGTTGGGAATAGTCTACAGTCCAAAGCGTGAACCTCTGCCTTCCACTGACGTAACCTTTTCATTGTTGTTCATAGAGACTCACTTTGAAAAACACGATGAGGTCCGAAATGAACCTTTGGCAAAAAACTCGGTTTGAGAGTAAATTATCTGGTACCCTCTCTCTCTACCATCTGACCGAAGATAAAGGGAAGTTGTGTCTTTGTATCGACTTCGGGGCAGAAAATAACCCACGATGGGGACAAAGGAGAGTTTGGGAGAACCGTATCTGAGTCACAGCGGCTCAATGGGAAAACAAATGTAGCTGGCATTTTGGGTGTCAAACGGATGGGAGAGGCCTTTTCTTGCAGTCTCGAACCCAGTCGCGTGTCTAGGTGGCAGCACATATTTGGCAAAAGGCGGATCGTAAATTCAATAACTGCGAGAAAACTATAGTTTGCCCAATATTTGCGTCAGTGTTTCAGTGATGTTTGTTGGTGTGTCTGGAGCATTTTCAGGCGAATCAGAGACTGGCAAAAAAGGCCGGAGTACCCCTTGAAGCCTGATCGTATTTGAAATAAAAGCACGAGAACGAATTACCATGAGTTAACTATTCCCATTTTTAAGTCAAACACAAATGTAATTCGAAAAAAAATGGTGAATATTTACTTTTTCCTTGTGTAGGAAAAGTCGATCCTAAGAGCAGCGCATAATACACGTTTGGCTATTTGCTTAAGATTTACACAAACGAGTTTGAATACGCTACCATCCCCTTTATACTCCTCTTCCTCACTACTTCCGCTCCAGCGGCAATTATACAGTGTTCGAGAAGAGTAGTAGTGGCAAATGCGACGCGCTCTCCGTGAGGCTTTCGAAGCGAATGCCGCTATGTGGCGCTGGCGTAGCTTCCCCCAGTAGTAGCGCTAGCAAGATGGGGCACCGGCTACTTGCTCGCGGTCCGATCTCATGGAGTGTTTATTACAAAACACAATTTTATCAGCTCTGCGTTAGTCAGACTCAGTGTTGTACGGAACGGCGTTCCTGGAACGCGTTCCTTTTAGGAGGACCGAAGGAACACCGGCGTTCCATTTTGCATCGGTGGAACTGGAAAGCGAACTCGTTACATTTTTACTGGAACGGAAAAAGGAACGGCCTTTCCTTTTTTTTTCGTCCTGTGGGGTAATTTCTTTTTTTTTGTATTTCTAAGAGGGAAATTCTAGAAGCAATAAAAAAAAGAATATCTTTACAAAGGGCAGCATCTCGTTAACTTTCTGGCAACTTATCTTAGGGTTTATTTTGTGTGGTCCTCGTTTCGTAAAATTCGCGTGCAGGAGAGCCAGTGGACATCGAATCTTTTTTGAGTGCGAGAGACTGCGGTAGAAAAAGCAAAGCTTTTAGTCGAAGAAAAGAAAAGAAAGAGGGACGTTTCAAAGTAAACTACTTTCTTTGCTTTCACAAATGCTCATACACTCAGAAAGCTAAGGCCGACTACAACCATCACTGAACTTCCACAAAGAGGCCTACATGTTACAACAAAATCACAGGTTACCATATATCAAACTCACCCTTGTATCCCGAACATTGCTCACTTACAAGATACACAAGAATTAAGCTTTATTCCTTCTCCTCTTGTCTCCCACCTTCAAGCTGAACAATGAATCTAACCTTCTCGAAGAAGGACTTGAAGTTTTCAAGACTGACTTTCCAAAAGCCCCACTTTCCCCATCCCTTGCTCGTCTTGTGGACAGCAACATCGAAAAGTAACTGTTGTTGTTTGTTTTTGACTGTTTTTAACTGTAACGGGAACGAGTTACTTTTTCACATATGAAACTTGTAACGGGAACGCGTTCCGAAAATCAGAAGGAACGAGGAACGAGCTTTCGTTCCTTATTTCGAGTAACGTGTACAACACTGGTCAGACTTAACGAAAGAGTGTTTCGTGGCGCTACAACAAAAATAAACGGCATTTAAGCAGATGCTTAGTCAGCTCAGTATCCAACCGAATGTAGCTCTAGCGGTTCGGATCAGATGCCAAGTTTCAGAACTGAGCGAGCTCTATATGAGTTATAAGTATTGTCCGGAAAGTTTCAATAAAAAAATGGCCCATTCCTATTAGCCCCCCCCCCCCCCCCCCCAGACGCTGTTCACGTCCCTACATTCACACGGTCCGTTGGCCTGCAATCCTTTTCTCAGTTATTAAATCGGTTATGAAATCGGATCCTTACGGCTTCCTCTACATTCCGACGTAGATTGAAGGTTCGGTGATGTGTAGTTAAATATTGAGGCTAGAAATACACGATTGCTATTTCTCTTCAGTTTAATTCTGCCCCATAAATAAAACTCCCTGATCCACCAGAATTACTTTAGTGTCATGTTCTTTGCTTGCGGACTGGCTTGCACGTTGGAGACGGAAATTCAAGCTATGCCTGGTTTCCTTAGCTGCTTACTGTTCCGGAAGTTGCTGAACGCCTGTGTTCTTAAAGTTTTAGTATTCTACTGATCTGTAGACGGAACTCCCCATAAAAATACTTCCTTCCTTGTTTTGCCACAGCATGAAAAGCAACAACGAATTCCAATACATGCTTTGACATAATTGTACCGCGACATAGGGAGGGAAATAAAAATCAAAAGATTTGAAGCCTTGTTTAAATAATAATTTAAATCATGATTTAAATAGCACCAATCTGGCTATATTAACTTAAATCGCACCGAGTTGGCTCTAATTATTTAAATGAAACATGTTTACCCTTAATATAACACTGAAAATCTCTTCCATTTAACATTTGTTTGTTAGTCTTTGCTTCCCATTGGCATTCTTTTTGTATTTGAAGCAAATAATGATCAAGCAGGGGGAATTTATATCACACAGCCATTAAAAAATTGCATCTAGTGATCAAAAGAGTCGCAAATTTCAAGCATCAGTGATATAAATCATGTAAATCTTTATTTAAATCAAATAAATCTGGTATAAACCAAAGTAATATGATTTTTTTTACTACTGATTTTTTTCCCACACACTGACCACAAATAACACTTATTTAAACTTAAAAATTAATGCTGCTATGAACACGAACAAACATATGAGGGGCAAAATTTCTGGGCAATTTTACTTTCAAACGACTCAAGAAAATGGCTCAATTCTACATGAGGGTTATATTGAGCTAGGAAGCTAGATTGAGCTAGGAATTTTGTTGCTCGCGACTACCGCCAGGGTATTATTTCCGGCTTCTGGCTGGCCACATTCGAATTTGTGAAGACGCCCTGGGACACGCCCAGCACGCTTTCGGCCAATGCGCCCCCTCATTTGCCTCCTATACTCCCCAATGAATGGGCGAACTCTCTCTATATACGGCTCTGGGGTCGTTTTGAACCAGTCGCGTCAAGATCGCCACGGAGCATAATCGCACTGAAAGCGTTCCTTGCCAATAAAAGCGTCTTTGGCACTGTGCCTAGAATCATCTTATTCACAGGCGGCTATAAATGCGTGCGCGACTGCTGAGTGCATGCTGACTGCGAGGTTCCACAGTTCTTCTGCAGTGTGCATTTCACACCATCGAGATTGCCGGTCTTAGCAGCCTATTAATATGAGATCCTTCTCAGCATGAGCTCCAAACAGCGCATCAAATATGGTTTCCGGTGAATACAGATCTCTTACAACTGTATTGTTGTTCTAGTTAATTTCAAGGCAGGAAAATAAATTTTATTGCTCCAAGCACCGAAGCCGCATGTGATGGCCGTGCAAAAACGTGCGCTTGTTTCGGTGTAGTGTGGATAACAAATCTCGGTATTCGAGAACTTTATTTACAAGGCAACCTCTCTCCCTGAATTTAGATCGGCTCACCAAGAATGAATAGGTCAAAAAGAGACTGCTATTTCCATGATAAAAAAATGAGGACCCTATTTGGAGCTTGGTGTTACTTTCCCAGGGTCCAGTCACTTGAACCACTAGCACCGAGAAGACAAGGCCTCTTCCCCAGCAGACGTCCCCGCTACTGAATCCACCCGACGTCGCCTAGCTCGCGTCAGCGACCGTTGTCAGCGACGCCGCCAGTGTGTCTTAAAGCGTTTAACAACGAGCGCGACGCTAGCACTAAGCATCACCGAGACGAACGCGTATGCCGCCTTTTTCGTCGTGTCTCGTCCAACTTCGGCGTCTTGACCACAAGTAACGGGTCGCGGGTCCCCCACCGATGATGTCATGCTCAGGCCTTATCTTCCAGGTTGCTTTTACACGTGTGAACAGACTCACCGCCTTGGACGTGTACCAGTCTGCTCTTGACGGTGCCCAGGGGGTTGGACGCCACGCAGCGGTACGTGGCCGAGTGCACGTCCTGGCGGTACTGGCTCGCCGGGAACGACGACAGGACGAGCGACCCGTCGGAGCGGACCGAGCGCAGTCCGTCTACCTGCGAGAGTCCACAAGAGACATTGGACAGTTTTGCACGGAGTTACCGCAGGCTCTAAGAAATCTGGCGCGTCTGCTATCTCCCAAATCTCTTGAGACAGCGCTGCAACAGATGGAGGAAGCTCGGCCAATCACGGGGCAGAAAATAGCTTTAAAAGTCTCTACGCTTAGGCACTGAGCGTGACGTTCCGCCATGCTCAGTGTCACATCGCAGAGAGTTCTTTGTTTAGCTTTAAAACTATGATAAGCCCCGTCATTGGCCGAGTTCGCTTCGTAGTTTGCAGCGGTCTCCAAAGTGCTTTGCGGGAAAGCAGACGCGCCAGATTTCTGGGGGCGTATTTCACGCGGCACTTTGGCGGTACTTGTGTTCTGGATAGAATAAATCTAGCGCTTCACTTCGCCAGAAACGCGTCCGAGGCAATACATAATCGCGCGTGCTTTGTTTCTTTCAGTAAACGATGTGAAACTGTTCCGAAACCGTCCCCACCTTCCGAAGTTCGTGCGAAGTTTGGGTGAGCTTGCTTTTCTTGAAAAGGCACTCGTGAAAATAGCTTTCTACTCAACAACTTTGATGCAGTATTGGTGGAAAACAGATTGTGCAATCAAAATTAGATTTTCAATAAAATTTACAAAAAAAAGAACATTGAAAGAAACCTATTATCGTTGTTGTTATTTTTTTTATATCTTGAAAACCTAGGATATAACTGTTAGTGAAAATCAGCGAACTTACTGTGCCAAATATGTATAATGTTTACGGCAAGTATGCCGCAAATATGGTTCTGTTAAGAGCATATCTGCGATTTATGTCTGAGCATTCGTAAGCATCGTTCGCATTCTTAAAAATGTTGCTCGCGTGGAACTTCAGTATTTATATTCCTAATATTATGCGTCTTTCTGTTGCTCTTGTTCGAATCCTTCGAGCCCTGAGCGTTTCAGCCGCGCTACGAAAGAAGCGAAAGAAGCGAATCCGTATATTCTCAACAAGTGTGCCCCGATGTTAGAGTGTTTCCAGCTGCTCAATCGGAATTGCGTGTTTTATGGCCCAGTTTGCAATGCGAGCTGCGAGGGAGTCAGGAAAGTGTCCGATCTCTGCAAGCGTCTCCGCCTCTCCGGCCGCTTTCCTTCTCGCCCCAGACAATACAACGCACGCGCACGTGCAACCACTCTGAGAAGGACGCGTCAGCCGTGTGTTTGCAAAGCTCAAGTCGTGCTTCCTCTTCACATCTGTTTCAGCGGGTCCAGACGCAGGCGATGCTACAAGCGCGGCTCCGGGCTTTCTGCGTTCATGCCAAGCACGCGCTCGTGCAATGCAGACTGTTCAGGGCCACACGCTCGCGCTTGTAGCATCGGCTGCGTCTAACCCAAGCTGAACAAGTATAGGCTCTCTGGAACAGTGAAACCGCTCACGGGTGCAGCGGGCGAGCCATCTTTCTTCTCCCACGTGATCCTCGGGGTCGGTTGTCCCCTGGCCGAGCAAGGTAGCACGGCGCCGGACTCGCTCGAGAACTCCATGGACGTAGGGGGCTCGAGCACCAGCGCAGGCCCGAAGCCGCCACTCGCCGGAAACGAGCTGGAGCCTGGGGAAGAAAAAGAGTTTAAAAGGCGTTAAGACTAGCCCACACTGTGTCGGTATGCTTCACTTCACGGATTGTGCGCTTTTTTCACCAAAGCACTGGGATGACAAAGGCTGAGAGGAGGAACTTGAAGAAATTGGCAGCTTCATATAGATATATTTAGGAAACCGCCATATGCAGAATCGCGTTTTATGAGGAACACAGCAGACGCTGATATCCAGATCAGGCCCCTCTAACGCGCGCCGTCCTGATATTTTTTTGGGGGGCGGGCTCCATATTTTTATATTTACCGTTTTTCTTTGTAATATTTTTGACTCGCAAGCTTTTGGCAGCTGGTGAATTCTTTTCGGAGTGTCTCCAGCCCCTCGGCTTCACTCTCTTGCTTCTTTCGTTTCTTTTTATTTTATTCCTTTGGACATCCCGAACGCTGTTGGCAGCTTGCCAAGTCCCACTGTGGCACGCTACGCTCGCGACGCCACAGTCTGAAGTGCGAATTTGCTTCCGTGTCTATACAATTTTGATTTTGCATTAAAAGACCAGTCCGCTAGGAGTACACTCCTGCAATCCGTTCACCGCTAAGCTGACATTACAGTGGAAGCTAGGTGGTCTTTGGCCCAGTCATCTGCCTATATTTCGCAACGCCAACGCGATCAATCTCCCGCTCATAATCCAAGCAAGGATGAAAGGCCAGGTGATAAAAGGGTGGTAGTTGATTGATCCGGTGAGTGCGTAGCTCCCAGCCTACTGCCAGCCTCAGAGTAAACGGTGTATAGTGCGCAGATTTTCCCCGTCGTCCGCTGGTATGTTCATCATATTAATAGGCCCCGATGTCACCCCGACAGCCCGTAAAAAAGTGAAATAGTAATAAATCTTTTTTTCTTATTTAAACCTGCGTGTATTTTTTTACGTTATTTAAAAAAAAGCGTGCTTCACGTGTAGCAGGAGAGCTGCGCGCGTTGGTTAAAACATCTCTATAATTTAATCTTCTCATCTAAAAACCCGTAAAGAATACCACAAATCTCTCTTCCTTCTTTTTTTATTTTGCTCTTTTTTATTTTTTAGGAAACCTCTTTCCAGCTACGTTCTCATATGTAATTTCTGCTCCAACTCCTGACAGCGCTAGCCACCTGTTTTAGCCCATCCCGAAGCCCGCAAAATAGAGACGCGTCACTCGAAAGGACCGAAACCGACACAAGATGGTGCATGCTAAGGAGTTCCGAATCCCTCAACCTCGAGCAAGGGAGGGGCCCCAGCCGCGGTCAGTGAAGCCTGTGCCGCACTATTGAGTGACCTGCCACGCCCCCTCACCCCTCTCTCCTTCTCTCGAACGGAGAACCCCAGCGAAATCTTTTCCGGCGACGACAGGCTCTTTATCTTCGGCTAAGGCCTCGAATACCTCAGAGAGTGAATGAAGCCCACCCGACAAGCCAATAAACGAGCCAGGGGCCGGGCGGGGTTGAGCCGAGTCGGGCCACACTCTATCTGGGCTATCTTTATTCTTACGCTGGCGCCGATTCCATGGGGAGCCACTAAGATTCGTTGGCGAGTGTCCGCTTGGCGATTTATTGAACCGTATACACGCACGAGGCAGTCGAAGAACCCCAAGCAGTCGCAAAATAAAAACTACGTCCAGTTCTTATTTATTATTTCCTTATTTCTTGCCGTATTTTAGGCAGTAAATATACGTCGTAGACGTGCTGGTTTTACGCTTTTTGATTCTTTATTTGCTATCCATTCGACTTCAGCTGCGTTTCATTCTTCCCCGAGACATGTCGTGGTCGATGTTGTATAAAAAACAAAACAAAACAAGAAAACAGTGTGCCCAAAAGGAGGCGGGCAGCGGGTAATGAATAAAGGCGAGACGTCCAGTCGTGTTAAAGGGGACCAACAAAACGAAGGAAGTTGAGGGAAGCATAATGTGTCCTCATCTTTGGCGTCAACGTCGCCCGCTTCTACAAGAAAGCGATAAACTATGTCTGCCCTGATTCCGAAAGACGTCGCGGTCTTCCCTCCTTCCCGTTCTCTGACTTTCTCCTTTCCATCCTGCCGCAATAAATACGGCCGTACGTACAAGCGCAGAGCTTTTCAAAAAACAAAAACACAAGAAAAAAAAAACAATACGTTAGCGAAGAACCGACGAGAACAATGTCGTAGATTCTGTCAGTGAAACAGGGCTGCGGAGAAGGCAACAAAAAACAACAAATGAGACAAACGCGAAAACAATCGCTAATCTCTGTTTATGTTGCACAACTCCGATGCTTCAGCTTCGTCTTGAGAAGGAAAAAATATATATATATTACTTAGACGGCTGCCCCTCGGAGAATAACGCAAGAATTCGGGCGGAATTTCGTCCGTCTGTGTTCGGGTAGCAAGTGTCCGGCAGCGTCCGTCCCCCCAGGTCTTGACGGAACGGTCGTGGGGAGCTGCTTCGGGTACATGTTCTGTTCCCTCGCCGTTTCGGGACGTTACGCTAGGTTTGCGAAAGGAAAAGCTGGAAGAATTTTATTTCTCGCGGCAGAACAAACGATGCGGCCCTTTTTTTTTTGGTATCGGCCCCCGAAAGTGCAATGAACAAGAATGCCGAATCAGAGAATGCGAGGAAGCAAATCCGATTTCGTATAGTTTGACTGGTTCTCGGGAAAATAAACGATCTCGGGAATTCTCGTTCCCCAGATATATAAATAGGAGCGCATGGTTACGAGCCTATATTTCTTGGCAAGTCTCGCGAGCAGTGGACGTGCGTAGAGTGAATGACGGTGGGATCGTTGAGCCACCACACTCAGACATGCGTTTATTGCAGTAAGCTTGCGCAAGCGTACATTTCATGGGCAGGTACCAGAAGTATCAATCTCAATCCTCGGCTTGGTGTCCATGAATGGTAAAATGTATTTATTTATTTAACAACATTTCCAGGCGTCTGATCGGAAGGGTGAACACTGACTGGCATAATGTCCAAACAAGCGAGACAAAAACTAAATAAACCGTAAGTCCCAACAGCAACGAGGCGTGGTGTAAATGACATACATTTCAACACACCCAGTGATATATATGGCAAGATCTGAAGGAAATATAACAAACTAAAAATAATCGAACATTACGTCTGAAAGCAATATTATCGCACACTAATGAAAATTTATCAATAAAGAACTACCGAAACGACCATAAATGCAACACGTACTGTTATGAATGACTTGTGAAATGGCACAGCAGACTGTGAACCCCATGTTTACATAAATGGTATCAACAAATATTGAGGCAAATCTACGATCTAAACATACACTTGTGATGTTACCATCTCTACCGTCTGACAGATCTGCGGTTTCTCACAAGGTTGTAGACGTGATCGCGTTACAAGTAACGGAGTTATCGGTAGCGCGTTAACTTTTTTTCGGTAGCGTAGTAACGTGCTCGTTTCATTTTTAAAACAGTAACGCGTGACGTATTCACGTCAGTTATTTCGAGTAGCGTGTAACGTTCTTACGTTTCTCGTTGCTTATTCTTCCCAAGACTTAAAAAATTATACTTCATTTATTTTTGCGTAGTTTAGACGCCAACTTTTACGAATTTTAACGTTTTTGCGTTTTGGGAATTTTTTCTCCTGAGTATTTAGGTGGAACCGTATAAATATATGGCACCCGTGTTCAGTTCCTGGATGGACATACTGTTTCTTGAAGTATGGCGCTTATGCATACCTGTAGCGTCAAAGAGTCAAACGTATTAATTCATAATTAAAAAAAATAACGCGAAAGTAACGTGCATTACTTTTTAACGGTAACGTAACGGTAACGCGTTCCTTTTATTTTGAGGTAACGTAGGTCGGTAACGCGTTCTTTTGATTTGCAAGTAACGAGTAACGTATTTCGTTACATTTTTTTGGTGACGGCTAGAAAACTGCTATCCCTACATTATCTTTTTTAGAGCGGTGTAGTAGCATGTTATTACACCGCTGTAACAAAAATATTCTATGAATAGGGATGCACCTCGACACTGGAACACGCATTACAATTTCAAGGGGAGGGGCGGGGATTAAAAGAAAAGTAGTAACAATAAAATATGAAAGGCGAAGCTGATAAGCCCCGTCGGTACCCTTGCATAATCGATGGAAACAGTTTTTCATAAATCCCAGCAAAATATATTGAAATCTGACGCGTGTGAGGGCAGCCCCACACCGCGTTATTAATCTGCCTTCCCATTAATTTTATATTTTAAGATCCAGTATGCGGTGCGGGCTGTGGTAATGTTAATATTTCGAAAACTAACGTTAAGCCGCTTGTGTTTACACGCATAATTTATGTGGTTAACGCATACAGCGTGCTCATTGTACCATACATTAATCGAGGAAGAAGTTAACGAAGCTCACGTCCGATCCATGCAAACAAAAACGTCAGTTTCCGGCGCTTTGTGTTCGGGTGGAGAGGGTCACGTTCTGATCCGCTGGTGCGTCTTTGGGTCGCCGGTGCCACCGCCAAGGGCTCGCCGGCAATTGACCAACTGAATTCGCCAATTACCACCATATAATTAGAACGCGAAATAATTTTAGTGCTGTTACACAAACAGAAAACAGGGGACTAAGAGTAAAGATGCTGGTGATGACAATGTGCAATACATATGGAACACAGTTATCAGCGGGATAAAAATCGAAATAGATACGAAGCGCTTGGGGAGCATAGCGTCGCAGTTTCTTTACACGCGCTTATTTTTGTGCCAGCGCGCCTGCTGGAAACGGACCGTGGGCCGGGGTTGGTCAACCCTGACCTAACACTAGCTGGCGTCTACCGAAGAAAAATGTTTTGGTAAAATCTTTTAGAAGCAGAAATTTGGTGTCAAGTTTTAACGTGGCCAACAATATAGTCCAGCGCATACCGAAAAAGCAAGCGGCTTCCAGTTTTTATTGTTTTACGCTGGTTTCACATTTTCTACTTTCCGTATTCACATGTTTTTTTTTTTATTTCTTCATCTGGAATTAAATACAGGACAAGCTGATTTGTTTCTAAAGGCTTATATTTTTATACGATAGGTGTATCCTAATTGTGGAAAGAGAAACAAATGCGAAGAATCCAAGCATAGCGTCGAAATGGTACGAGCTAGATGAACGTCGCAACTTTTCCCACCGAAACGTTGTGAGCGTGCAGCACGCGGCCTAGCGGTGCCCCCGTCGTGCATCTCCACTAGAGTGCCAAGGTTTTAGACTGTTTTCAACTGCTCCATTAGGGTCACGTGTTTTATGGGCCACGTTTGCAATACGAGTGGCAAGGAGTGGACGAAAGCGTTGGTCGTCTGCAAGTGTCTCTGCTTTATACCCGTTTTCCCTCTCTTCGCGCAACAACAGAACTCACGCGCACTGTCAATTAATACAACCAAGATGCGTCCGCCATTAAATTGCAAACGCTCTCCCATTGTTTGAGTTGGTACCTCTCTGAAATCTAGGCTCTCTAATTTCCAGCACTGCTACCCATGCCACAAGTTCACTATCGACGCAGCTTAGGGCGAGTTTCAAAGCGAGTTAGCGCGCCCGATTGCGCCCGTGAAGTTGCAACTCCTCCGGGCCAGTCGAACACTGATGCGAGGAGGAGTGAGAGAGAGAGAGAGACTGCGCAGTGTTTGCGGGCGAATGGCTTAGGCTTTGCGAGAATGCCGTCCCGCTCAATCTTTTGTTGCTCAGAGGTTTACGAGATCTATAGGCGGGTAATGAGCGTAAGGGATTCCAACGAAAGAGGTTGAATGTTGAAACGACCCCGGACCAATATTTCTTTTACATTTTTGTGAGGAGTTCATCGTGACGCTTTCGCTTCCCGTAAGCAGGAAAATTGTAAAAATCCGTTATATATATATATATATATATATATATATATATATATATATATATATATATATGAAAGTAACTTTCAAGCAATGGGCCGGCAGAAGTGATAAGAAAAATAAGTGTTATGTTCGGAAACTACTACAACAGAGTTTATTACGACTTTTCGAGCTTGGACCGCTCTTCATCAGGTTTGATGAAGAGCGGTCCCCGCTCGAAATGTTGTAATAAACTTTGTTGTAGTAGTTTCCGAACAGAACACTTATTTTACTCTATAGGTATATGAATAGAGAACCTTCGGTGAAACAACACCGGACGGATTTATTTCGACGTTTCGGCCGGACTCCAGCCTTCCTCAGGACTGACCGGACTCCGGCCGAAACGTCGAAATAAATCCGTCCGTTGTTGTTGTGTCACCGAAGGTTCTCTACCCCATTTTAACCACGCCTTCGGACCCGACGCCACCATGCCCGCTGTATATATATATTTATTTATTTATTGTTTGTTTTTGTTGGGTGTTGGATTAGTGAAATAAATCTGCATCTGTCCATGCGCCCACTAGTCATTTCTTTGACAGCATAATTCTAAAAGCGTAACGTAAATTAGAGCACAAGTTGCAATGCAGTGCTGTTTTATACGAGCTTATAAACCGACTGATGTTTCTGGTGTCTCGCCAGAGCGGTGGCGCTGTCTGTGTAACGGGACATGGTCGCTCTCCCGGAAAGTTTCTGCGCATGTGCAATGTTCATAGCTCTCATGGGAATATGACTCATGTATAAAAAGTGAGTTTAGTATGTAGCTTGCCTTTTGATAGTCTACAAAATTCTGCGGTCTAAAAGGCTTTAAAGTAATGTGATAATAAAAGTAGAACGTTTCGATTTCTAGAGTTACCCAGATTTAGGAGAGCAAGAAATGTTTTCATCACGCTAGACTAAAACAAAACAAATGCATGTCATGGTGATGACGCAGTGAAAAATCTAAATTAAAGTCGTTCACGGCAACGAAAGTTTCAACGAAAACGGTGCTTACTGTTAACCGATTCCCGCCTAGAAATAGGGTCACATTATTGCATCATTATTAAACGGAAGCAATGACGTCACTGGTTCCTAACCACATGCCCGTTTTTGCGTCTTTTCTTCCCCACCGCCTCGAACCAAAGAGCGGAAGCGAACAAGAACACAAAGATCTGAGCGTACTAAAAAGGTACCGAAAGCAGTGATGTCACGAAGTGTTTCTAAGGGAGAGTTTCAATTTATCGATCATATATTTGATAGCATCCCACCACCATAGTCAATCGTAGTCTCGTGGAAAATAAAAGTGTCTAAAGAATCATTACGGATTCATGGGGAAAAAATGATGCTAACTTCATCTAGAGATTTCCTTCATTGAAAACAAATATCAGCGTTGTTGTGTGTGTCAGGTTAACTACAGTCGCGGCCGGACTATTTTAGCACACCTTATTTTACATACGGCCTGTTCCGTCGCAGGTGAAAGCATGTGCATCGTTCTAGAAGGGGGGGGGGTGCGCTGCGGTTGACTTATTTTCGCTATTCTACCCTCCTGCTCAACGGGTTCTGTTTCTCGTGGCTCAACAGGTTGCTGTTATGTCCCGAATTGCAAGTCCCCATCAGGGAAGACATCTGACGCGCCTTTCCACCAGCTGCCCAGCGATGAATTGCTAAGCACCGCGTGAAAGAAGAAGATTCCAGGGGAGATCCTTGTTGTGAACGATAAATCTGTTTACGGTTCTGTGCAGCAGGCACTTTAAAGCGGAGGATTATGTATCGGGATGCTCCACAAAGAAGGTGGCCCCTGGGGTCGTGCTTACGGCGATCTATGGGTCTTCGAAGAACAAAATGTCAGCACCCAAGGAAGCCTGAAGAGAACACTGTTTTGAAGCAGTCGGTATCTGCGTCGAAAAACGGAAAACGAAAGGATTATTATGTGTTGGCTCCCCAAGAGAATTGTGAGCAGACCGAGTAAAATAAACCACGGCTCTGAAGCACGCAGTCTCGTAGCTTTGACTGCATAGCAACAGAAAGTTGTCCTCGAGTACCCTCTCCATGGAAAACCCAGGCGGCGCTAAAGGTTTTGACGTCCCAGACAACTTCCGGCTCTTAAAAGGATGCAAAAAGCTCTCCTTAACACCGGTGCTTAAAATGTCGATGAAACGTTTATCCCCCAATTCTACAGGTGAACGCCAGGAGAACGAAGAAGCGCGGGATAAGTTCAAATTTTTCGAATCTTCTTGTAAACCAACTTGTCTCCTCCCAGATGTTAAATTGTACAGCGGAAGGCCCTCGTCAAATTTCCAACTTTGTTGTCCGTGTAGCATTCGTGCTTCTGTAGCATCGGTGAAATCAGCAAGCTTGACAGGCTTCCAGAGACGGAGCAACCGGAAGTCACTTGGGACGCAAATGGCGGTTCATGTTTGTGAACAGCAAAAGGGTCTACAGAAGCTACGCCTCTTAAAGAGATAAAAGAAGAACAAGAAAAAGAAGAAAATAAATGGTGCTATGGAGAATTCGGATACTGAACCAAACATTTTAGTGTCCATAATAAGTGACGCACAATCTTTCCACGAGCCAGCAGCGCCGGTGTGCGCGAGCACACGCAACGAAATTGACTTCATAGACCTATTCATTCCCGCTTGAGGGGAAGCTGGAGCGTTTTTGTATTCGAGTAAAACAACTTTAATCGTCTTCATTTGCCCTCCAGGATCACGAATAACGAGATTATTTTTTTCAATTTGGTGCACGGAGTTTGCAGAAAATCATTTTCAAATTAGCGCTGAAGCCAGTCCTTCCCGGATCGTTACATCATAAAAGGAATTTTTGGGATCTCCACTTTAGCGCATCTTCAACGCCTGTCAAAGCAATGGACGCGCATTCTTGTTATTTTTAAAAAGGTTAGAAAAAGACGTCACGACTGGTGTCAGTGGCGGGAAATATACCTGGCAAGCTTGCAATTGCACGCGCTGCCCAGACGAGCGACAAGCGCTTGGCGGCCGAAAGATACTTTTATTGCTGTAACGACTGGTCAGAAGGATTTCTTGTGTTTCTCGCGTTTAGTTACATCTTCGGGGAAAACGAAAGTGATATTCAGATTCACGGGATGCAAATACTAGTAAAATTCACATTTAACTTTTTTATAAGACTATTTAGTTTTCTGTTTTTTTTCAAAATGATAGTAAAATGTATGGGCTATGGGAAAAAGGAGAATAAAGACAGGTTTTTCATCCCAAAAGTAAAAACTACGTGCTTGTTAGACCAATTAATCACGTAGGTAAGCGCCAAAAACACAGGGACAAAATGTAGGCAGACAAGGGTGCACCCGCAAATAACTTTAATTCTTCAGAAAGTGCCGCTTGTTACGATGTACCCCTGGTTTTCACTGCACCCAATAGGTTGTCGTGATTGTACCGTGGGTCAACCATCCCAGTGATTCTACATATTCTTGCGAAAACAGGCACTGCACCAAATACAAATAGTGCACCCCGGGAGTAGTGTAAGAGACCGCCTTCTAATGCGGTTTCCTTATTTCGGTCAGACTGGCAAGTGCTTCAATGATCGTGCGCGAGGGCATGCCGCAGCCAAGCAAGCTACCTCGTCGGGACACCTTGCCACTTACTTCAGTCATTGCCCATGCGCCCCGTCATGTAGCGACAACATGGTTTTAGCTAGGTACCCAGATAACCTTTTTGAGAGCTACATGAAGCTTTCGAAATCGAAGCAAGGGTGATACGTGAATAAATGACACGCCACTATCTTTAACGGCAAATGAGTATTCTTTATTGTTACAGGAGTTACACCAATATTAGCGGTCACTGTTTGTTTTGCCAAGGCTATATTATATAAGTTTCTTTTTTTTCAAATAAATGTTAGTTGCGAGTGCGCCCTTCTCTGTCTACTTTTTGGACTGTGTTTTCTGACCCTTACCTATGTGATGATGAATTAACTGTCCCTAATTGGCACTTTAATATAGTTTATTTCTCTTACAACGGGCTCTTTTCAATGTTCTTCCACAAATCATTTTATGGTATACCCCTTATTAACATCACCACTCTTGCGTGTTGTCTCTCCAGGAATACACCTTTGCCATCCGCCACGGATGCTTCCCTCGGAAAATCGTCGCCTTCTTTAACGGAGCGCTCCCATCCACCAATCACGCAAAAAAAAAAAAAAAAATGTTGAGCTTTGAATTTTGGAGGCAGGTGAAGATATACAAAAAATCCCTTAAAATCAAGTGCATGCCAGTGAAGCAACAGAAAGCGCGACTGAAAGAGCCTACAGACTTCATCACCGGACAGCGGCGAAATACACCGAGTTCTTCAGGCAGCAGGCAAGAACAATGCTGAAGAAGAAAACCGGGGACAGAGCGAGGGGGCAACAAAAAGTCGCCATTTTAGGATATGTGATTCTTCCTCCAGCAATCAGGTCTTGCTTGGAACATGAACCGAAATTCAGCCAGAAACCGCGCTTGCGCCCGGTGACAAAACTGTCGCTCGTGAGATGGGTGGGCAACAAGGTCAAACCTGATGAGAGAGCAAGATGTGTGGCTGAAGGCGTTGATATCCTCCAGCGCTCTTTCGGCCGAACGACAAAGTCTTTCAAGACCAGCAGCATCGTTCACCACTTCTTGGACAGTAACTTAAAGTTGCTCACTTCAAACAAGGAGGGAGACTTCGTGGTCGTACCGGATGCCATCTACGGTGCCTATGCAAGAAAAGCCATATTTAAGAACTTCAAGCAAGTGAGTCCACCATCATTAACAAAGGTGAAAGCCCGTGCTATGGAAATGTGCTGTGCCATGGAACTACCTGGACTGCTAAAAGGTGAGAAAACCAGCAACGAACGGCAACTGGACATTTTCTTCACCGCAAAAACCCATTAAATCGGGGTCCCCTTCAGGGCTATTGTTCGCAAGAGGAATTCTTGGCAGTTTCACGAGGCTAGCTTCATGTGTAAGCATTTGGCCGCTCTTGAGTTGTGCGATCTGTTCATCGTGCAAAACTCTGAATGCATCAACTATTTTTTATGAGAGGGTGCGCAGGGAATTCAAAGTGCATTCTCTGTCGACATTAAAGACCTTCTTTTATTCGGTGCCTCACCAAGCCCTTGTTTTTTGTCTATAAGAGAGTGCATTAAACATAAGGGTATTCTTCCGTTCCAAGGCTCCTAACATTTGCTGGAGCTTTTGACATTTTACTTAAAACACACATTTGTTGTGTGTTTTTTAAGGGAATCTTTTTTTATAAAAGAGGGCCACCTGCATCGGCTCTTCTGTGGCGCCTGTTTTGTGGAACATTTTCTTACATGTCAGCGGAAGAGCCATTTAAAAAAACTGCGGAACTCGAACACGTTCGAAGTCTTCAGATATGTGCATGATTTCCCGACTGACTAAACAGGCTGACACCCTCACCCGTGACGTGAAGCAGGTGTTGGAGGTGTTCGGGTCATGTTGTAGTGGCTTAAAATTCACGCATGAGGAGCCAAGATATGAACGATTGCAATTCCTGGACCTCCGGGTAAGTCTACGGAAGGACCTTATTTGCTGAGTGTGTGAGGCACGTTCAAAGAAGGGTATACTTTCGTTTAACTCCGCCCCTTCAAACATAGTAGAAAGAAGCATTGTCTTTATGTGACAAGATGCGGCTCTCAAGAAGTCTTGCAGGCGCAGTGCACAAGAACGTTTCTATATTTAGTTTCGGACGTAGCCGATGCTACAAGCGCGAGCTCCGGGCTGTCAGCTTCCCTGCCAAGCACGCGCGCTCGTGGAGTGCAAGCACTGTTCAGGACCACATGCTCGCGCTTGTAGCACCCGCTGCGTCTGTACTTAAGCTGAAACGAAGTATTGAAGCAAGCAGCGCGGCAGGAGAGAGCGGGTTTTCCTCAGGGCACTTTGTTGAGGTGGCAAAAAGCCTGGTAAAAATAATTAAAGGGATGACGAGGCAACCCCGCGAGAGGAATACGCGAGGCCAGTTTTAATTTCGTATATGCACACCTTCACGCACAAATTTAAGAAAGTGGCCACTCGGTACCTTGTACCCGTGGTTTTCACTGCACCCATTAAGTTGCCGTGGTTGTACCGTGGGATCAACGATCCCAGTAATTCTACAGATCCTTGCCAAACCAGGCACCGCACCAAACACGCAGGGAGCACCACGGGAGTAGCGTACGAAATACCTTTGCCATACGGCTCTTCGTATATCGGCCAGACTGGCAGAGGCTTCAATGATCGTGCGCGCTAGCATGCCACGGCCACACATGCTATCCCGTCGGGACACCATGATATAGTCACTGCAGTCGTTGACCATGCGCCCCGTCGTTTAGCGACAGCAGAGTTTTGGCTAGGTAGCAGATAAGGTTTTTAGAGAGCTACACGAAGCTCTCGATATTGAAGCAAAGGGTGATGGGTATATGAGTGACACGTCCGTGCCTTCACCGACAAATGAGCATTCTTTCTTTTTCTTTTTTACGGGGGTTACATCGGAATTAGTTGTGACTGTTCGTTTTTTCACGGCTATATATACCAGTATATGAGTAGTTTTTTCGAATAAAAGTTAATTACGAGTGCGCCCTTGTGTGCTCACTTTCTTGTCCTTGTGTTATTTTTTTTAGCGCTGATCTACGTGATCGTGAACAAACTGGCCGAAATTTCTCCTTTAATTCCAATTAATTGCCTACCTTTTAACCAGACACCACAGTGCAGATGGAGAGCCTTTCTTTATTCTCCTTTTCCCCGGAGCCCACACATTTTACACTCATCTTAAGGCAGATACACATATTTGCGTTTGAATGCGTTCAACTGCGCCGCGTGGAGGAACGAAAGTTTGTGACCGCACATATGTGCTTCTTATAAAGCGTGGAATCGTATTTAAGGGGTAGCTTGTCACGCGACATAAGCAGCAGGGATGTCCTGGTTTCTCGCAACTGCAACGCAGTCAAACGCACTCAAACGCAACTGTGTGTAGGGGCCTTTACGGCCGCGCCGCGGCGCGGTTCCCGGCCGCACACGAGCGCTTGCAGTCAACTTTGCGTCAGCGCCGCATTAGAGGCATAGGTGCTGCTACAGTTCACTGGAGGGGCCCGAAGAAAACCGGCACGTATCCAATCCGACCGTGCAGCAGCTAACTCAATTCCGTGTAGCGCGACTCAGTACTTCCGCAGCACAATGCCCAGTTGCTCGCTGATCACTTCGACGCTCAGCGCACACTATACAAAAGCTATCACTTTAATCATCGTTTGCGTAAATTGTCCTTTCTAGAAAAAAAAAAAAACTCTTCCCGGTACGCGACAACCCGGTTTCAGTACGTGTCGAGAGTAATAAGTTTCAGGAGATTGGAACCGCCGGCCTTGTGTTAAAAGAACGCGGCAATTCGGCATTTGTTTTTACGAAGCCCCGTGCCGTGTTGCTGCAACTTCCCTTTTTTTTTGTATTCGTCGTTCGGTTCCGGCAGGTTAAATTATTACTCGATTTGACACGCTTACCGCGCACCTCTATCTTCGCCCCAAAAAGAAGCGGAGATGGAGAGGAAAGCGTCGTGAAGGAATAATTACGAGCCAGTCATTAATTTGCGCACGGCGACGTCCACCCCGTGGCTTCCGGTTTTTTTATTATCATTACTATCTTCTATCTCTTTTGTGCCTATGTACAACAATTGTCGGTAGGGTAGTCCAACGTAATAATTATCTCCGGTCTTAGTGCGTAGGTTCCCCCTAGTAATAAAATATAGCTATTTTATATTTACTTTTACTTTTATTTCTACGCGCCGGTTATTAAGCTGTCCTTCTTAAATGCTCCGCACGCGAGGTGTCACCCACCTTCTGCGCATCATTGATTAGCGGAGGCAATGTGACAGATTCGGCGGCGCAGATCGCATCTAAAGCGGTGCTCACTCGGAAAATATATTATACAAAAGACAGTCTGGGGATGATGTCTGAGGTGTGTTTTTGTTCTTGTATGACGTCGCATTGGTTATAAAATTACTGCCTGCAGACATATTGAAAACATTCAAATTTAAAAATCAAAACATGCCTCGAATATTCTTGTGGAGTATCCGCAGATGATCACGTCAATGGAGAGTTTTAGGGAACCGTTTTTGCACTTCCGATGCGGTACGACGGGCCCTCCGGTATGAACTGCGCATGCGCTACCACAGAAGACTCGCATATGCACTGTTCGTAACGAAGGGCAGCTCGTACCGGATGGGAAAATACTGTTCCCTAATACTCTCTATTAACTCTGTAGCGAAAACCGTATATTTTTTTTTTGGTACGATGTATGAGCAGTGGGACACCGGCTTAAAGAGTATCCCCAACGTATCGCTCGGAAATGAAACCTGCAGAAGGCCGCAGGCAGAGTGTACTTCGATAGCACCACTGTCACGAAGGCGCTTGTTGCGGACCCACAGCACACATGACAAGATTTACAGCACCGTTCGTGCTTGCTTTGAAATAGGAGTTTACGTGAGGAGAGAACGTTTTAGAAGAGTGGTACCGTAATACGTCACCGGAGCATTGAAGGCCCTAACTTTGCATAAACTATTCTGTACTACATTATCAAGGCTGACCTATAGCTTCCACTGTGCTGCAGCACCGCACTGCAGCGAGAGCACACCTTTGTCTCGCATCGAGTTCACGTGCGCCTGCGAAACTGTACTCTGTTTCACCTTGTGTTCTACCGCAGTAAAGGCTACAAGTGCGAGCTCCTTGCTCTAGGGCACATCTCGGCGGCACAAGCTCTCGAGCAACAAGGGCGGCTGCCAACGCTAGGATCTCGTGCTGCTAGCCTTCGCTGTAATACAACATAAGGTTAAACGGAGTATAGCTTTGACAAAGTTGGAGCACTTCGCAAGCTTCATCAGCCTTCACAACATAGCACAAAATAGTTGACACCGAGTATGGCGCGTACCACAAAGGAAACGTTATATTCGCAACTCCAGCAAAACAGAGGCACCTAGAGGGAAAACACTTAAATGACCAAAAATGGCCCCTTCGCGATTTACGCTTGTCCAGTACACTTCGGTGATTACGTGTTGTCGGCGGTTTGCGCGATGAAACAGTTGTACCGGTTACTCTGTTGCTGCTGTCGTATCGGTGTGTTGCCCTGGTCGCTCTAAACGCAACCTACGGTACCGCGTAAACCAGACATTGTGTTTATCAACGTCCATCTGAAAACAAATTCATTATTTGCACGATAGTGGCGGCTCCTATAAGTCACTGGACTCGCGCTTAAACCATCGCACTGTTTACAAATAAGTTCGCATTTGCCCACATCAAGCGTGGGCATTGCGCTTGCTCAGGAACTAGATTCCTTCCAAGTGATATCTGTGCATTGTGGAGGGTTATTCACACGGGCGAGAAATCCCTCCTTTTGCTCAACGGGATGCTCATTACGTGGTAACAACTGCACGCGTTTGCCCGAAGACGAGCTGACGTAGACATCTTCGGGTGAGTGGGGAGCTTTTGTGCGGGCTGCACGAACGATCCCCGCCTTGGCGTCGGGTCTCTTTTCAATTGGCGGTATTTTAATTGCGTGTTTGGCAACTTTACAGATTTTGCTCAGAGAGATTCCGGCGGTGGCATCGGGATCGCCTAACTTGCGGCTTGCGCTGTTGCACATGTCGTCCGAGGCGCACAAAGGAGTTTCGATATTTATCAATCCCGTCCCCAAGCCTCTCCTAGTACAACTTGTTTTTTTTCCCCGTGTGTTGTGTCCACCCAGTTGAGAAACATGTTTTTTTTTAGGAGTAAGCAGGTCGTCGTCTTCTTCATTGAAAGCCCAACGTACAGTGCGCTCTTTCCACTTTTTCGGACCACCTCCTTTCCTATATCCTCTCCACGTTCGACGTTCCGGTAAGGCCCCCCATCTCGCAGTTTAGGAGAGGAGGAAGCTAGGAGAATTATAGTCCCTGCAGAACGTCAAGGTCCAGCGTCGGTCTTTAATAGCGCTGCTGCCATAACCGCGTATTGACGTTTCGTGTACGCCTCCATTTTTCTACCTTTATCAGCGCGCACCGAGCCCTGATGGCGAGAGTGAGACCGCTAAATGCATCTCATAACACTTAAAGTAACTGTATTGTGGGAAAATAGCGTTAAGCTCGCCGTATGGTTGCCATTTTGGATGATGAAATGAACAATTTCTCCTAGACGTCCTGGAGGAAAAACGGCCGGGGCACCACCACCGCCGCCGCCGCCACCTTCATTTAGACCGACCCAACCCCCACCGATGCTTTAAAGGACTTACGCCGAGTTAGTCCGGGGCACCCCAACTTTTGACAGAGACAGCTACGAGGTCCGCTTTACAAGGCTGGAAACACAACTCTGAGCGCTAAGCCTAAAGCTTACTGTCATTGCTTTCAAACTTGGTTGTTAACAATAGGGATTAGTACTGTTCAATGGAACTGCAGAGGACTGGGGATACGGGCTGCAGAGCTCAACGCAGGACACTCAAACAGACCATCAAAACGTCCAGATGCCATTCTGTTACAAGATGTAAAGACAACCTCCATCAGCCTAACAAGTTACACTTCATACTCCAGCCTGTCGATCCCATTAGGCCGCAAGCCCAACCAGGACGTACCCAAAGGGCAAGCCATAGTGTATTTCCGATCGGACTGTCCAGAACATCAAATCGACCCGATGATGCACAGAGAGACAATAGGTCGTCGCAGTCCCTGCAACGCATCAAGGAACACCCGTAATCTTCACAACTGTATGCTACAGGCCAGGGGCTAGCAGCAAATCAGCAAGAGACAACGGGTGGATAAAACAAATACACATCCTCTACCCAAAAGAACGACATATTATAGGGGAGGCTTCATCTTGCCACATACCAGCTAGGGCTACAAAGTAGACACCGCAAACGGCCAGAAACTCCTGGAGGACATGACGCGGTTCAAGTACACACAACTAAACACGCCGGGCTCCACAACGAGACTCGGCTGGATAGGCAGACAACGCCATACCAGTCCAGATCATACATGGATAGACGGAAAGACTGGAAACCTCATCTGGCATGTAAACATCGACACATGGAGGAGTGACCACCTCCCAATAAAGATCGAGGTGTATTCTAAGACATCCAAAAAGGACCGGTATTTCGCTATTACAGTCAATTGGGAACTTTACAGAGACACGTGGAAAACAGCCAGGCGGAATCCTTTGAGACAGCAATGCTCGACACAGTGGAAGCGGCTACAACCAGATCCAACATACCTGCCGATGCACCTACCCCGGACATTCACATCGTGGTTCTCTGGGCTAAGAGACTCCGTGTGCTGCAGCGATATAGGAGGGGCCCCAGGGCACCAACGGCACTCAGAGAGGTCACAAGACACACCATCACGGCACACAAACACTCGATATATTTGGATAGAAACCGATGGCTGGATTACAGTGCGTCCTTGTCGGAGAAAACTTAGTAAAGAAACTGTGGCTGACCAGCAGATTCATGCTGGGACAAAAGAGGGAGCACAAGGCCCCTCTAACCCTGGCGCTAAAGACTAACACTTTGGTAAAAGACCTCAGAGATGCGGCTGAAGACCAATTCTTCCCGCTGCCCCTTCGCTACGACACCAAACTCAATATCAAACTCAATACCAAACCCGTAGACTCATGTGCTGGACAACTCAGCGGACCCCATGGACCAACCCCTTACCCTGGGCGAATTGGAAACGGCACTCTATAACGGAAAGGCACACAGCGCTCCGGGCCCGGACAAAATTACCATTTCCATGCTGCGCAACATCCCACAGGACGTCAAACACCAGCTTATCGAAGGAATCAACACAGGTATGGGAACAAGGACTGTTACTACCAATATGGAAGCACTCGACCGTTGTCCCAATCCCCAAACCTGTCAAGGACAAGAGCACGCTTATCAACTTGAGACCGATATCACTCACTTCATGCTTATGCAAGCTCAAGGAGCGAATGGTTCTCGATAGAACTAGACATTAGAGAGATCCGGCGCTTCTCATCCAACCCAGACGGGATTACAACCCGGTTTAAGCAGACAGAAATGCCTCTTCTTGATGTAACACGACATCACCAAAAAAGGGCGCCCAGGGGCAAATGCATCTGCTGAATTGTCGCCATCGAGGTTAGAAAGGCTTTCGACTCCCTCCCCCACTGGCTGTCATTCAGGAGGCGGAGCGCTCAGGGATACAAGGCTGGGAGCTTAACTTTATTAAAGCATTTCTTTAAGAAGAATAGGGGACCACATGAGCGACCTATGATCTAACAGGGTCGGCGTACCACAAGGCTTTGTACTCTCGCCCCTACTCTTTAACATGGCAATGGCCGATCTCCCACACCGCCTATCGAGGATCCCAAGCCTCAAGTTCACCGTACATGCGGACAATATCAAACTATGGACAGTGACAGGCGACACCCAACACCAACAACATACTCTCCAGGCAGGATTGGACGAAGTGCAAACCCATTGTTGCGCCTTGAGAGCGCTCGTAGGGAAAAGGAGCAAGACGACCCAGCTCTGGTGAATGGTTTACTTCGACTTCTTCCTTTTTCTTTTTATCCGCTCTCATGCCCGCGCTCGAGGAAGGATGGTTTTAATCTTAATTTTCAACAACCATCTCAATAGGGTCGGCCTCACCGCATTCCAGGAGAAAACGACCTGTGTGGTCGTCGCATGCCGTAAACAAAGAAAAGCTAGTATCGCCAGTCAAATGTATTTAACGCTAGCAGACAACAGAATCCAGCCATCTACCTCGATCAGAGTACTCGGAATGTACATCGATGAAGACGGCTCGTGCAGAACCTGGACGACCAAGGTCAGCCAGCAATGCAAGGCAATCATCCGTGTCATCAGAAGGATGTAACACTCCAACGGCGGAGCGAACGAAAAAATTTCACGTCAAATGGTGAAGCTACTCATCACATCAAAAGTCTGCTACTGCGCGCGCGCTTCGTATTACAACATCTAAAAAAAACAGTGGAGAAAACTGGAAACCATAAACAGACAAGCCGCACTGGTGATTACCGGCTTATCCCAATTCACACCAATAGTGACACTCATGGAACATGCCCAGCTCACCACCTTAGAAGAAAATGTAGTGGTACGATCTGTTGCCCACCGTGAATGCCTACAACACTTACGACCCGGGAGAACCATTCTCAGTCTAATCCAAGTGCTTAAACTCCCGCTTCCCGGCTTCCCAGAGAACGACCCTCCTTGGGTAGAAAACATCGACCTCGTGGAAGCAAGCCCATCCTGAAAAACGCGAGTTTCAGACATCCAGATCGTCAGACATCGCAAGCCAGTAGCCACAAAAAACGGATCCAGGCCTGGGAAAGCTCGGCGGAGATGCTAGCCGTCTACACAAACGCGGCTTTTACGACACTCTCAGACAAACTTGCTACAGTCGCAGTGGCAGTACCAAGAAAAGGGGCGCCTTCGTCAAGGGGGCGAACTCGGAGCGATTCAATATGCTATTGAAATACTCCTCAACGACCCAACCAGTAGACCAAAAGAGCTCCACGTTTTTACGGACTCGGTAGCCTCGCTCACCGAGTGCAGAAATAGGAACACCCCTGAAAGAGAGCAGAAGCCATAGCAAAGTTGACCCTCCAACTCTTTCTGCAAGGTAGAAAAGTCCAGCTGTTCTGGGCGCCCGCCCACGCAGGCATAGCTGGTAATGAGCAGGCCAGTCTGCAGCTCGCACACTAATAGCTACACACTGCGAAAAGCAGAGACCGCCCAGCCACGTTCATGATCAAGGCTACGTATCTTTCTCACCTGAAGATGACGAAGACGAAGACGACTATGACCCCGACGAAGCTAAACAACAAATCAAACTTTCGTCCCACAACGCGCTGAAGGAACATCTTCCACCCATCTCCGACCCCCTGCCGCGAGGGTTTGGACGGAGAACGAGGGTGCTCTTATGGCGCATCAGGACCACTATCGCCTGCACGCCGAACATAAGAGCAGCATGAGAAAAGGCGCGCACACCACGACATGCTGCTACTGCAAGGACCAGCAACATGTGGTCGACCTAGTTCACCTGTTATGGGGCTGCAAAAGCCTTGAGGCAACAAGGAAGAAGTATACCTAGAGGATGGGGTAACATCCATGGAGGACTAGGTCTTTCTCCCAGGTTCTCCAGAGAAGCAATACCAAACTCGGCGCACGCTTCTGGATTATATCCACGAGGCTGGTATAGAAGTACACATATAATTCCCTTCCCCCCTACCGCAAGTCCAGGCCGCGATGCCACTGACTCATTCCCCTCCCCGTTAAAGCAGTTCAAATAAATGTTTTATGATACTACTACTCCTTGACGTCTTCTTGGTAAGCCTATCTAAATTCGCTGGTGACGGGTAGTTTTTTAAATACGTTTATTGTATACCGAGATTTTGCAATCCACACACGTGAAAACAGGTGTACTACATCTTCGTACCACCACCACATGCGGTGTCGGTGCTTGGAGGCATTGAAAATAATTTTATTGTTTAGAAATACGCAGGAAATACAATATAATTATAATAGATCCGTGGAGATGGGCATATCTTTGATAATTTCATTGCATACACAGTGCCACAGACGCTTATATTTTCCAAGAAGACCTTCAGTGCGATGATGCTCCGTGGTGATCTTGGTGCGACTGGATTAGAACAACCCTTTCGGAGCTTCGAAGATTTGAAGGGGCCGAAGCGGAAATTGCCATGGCAACAGAGGCCGATTAACCAATCGCCTTGCGAAGTTTTGGTCGTCTGTATGTTACTATTTGTTTGTGTTCGGCTAGCAGGCAGCGAAGGCAATGGCGTTACTTTCCCAGGATAGAGTGACTTTAATAACACTGACATCCTTCTTGGCTTCCCGCCGTTCGGGTGAATGCTTCAGTTTTTATTGGTGGGCTAGAAGAAGGAGGTGTGACGACCGCGCTTGCAAAAGTGACTCAGTGATTCAAAAATGCGGAGCGATGGTGGGTTATAGAGGGGCGCAGAGCCACCAATAAGCAGAGCCGCCAATAAATGGATATCAGCGTCACCCTGCACTGCAGGAAACAGAAGGTGAAAGAAGGTACAGAGAGTTCCCCAGAGACAAGAGCCGGGTTTTTCGGCAAGGATAAATAAACTAAGCATTCCAGAAAGCTCAAACTTCTTGAGAATGCGGCTCTAGCGGGTGTAGGAAAAAATTTCCCCGGAAAAAATGTTCCCGGCACAAATGTCCCCGGAAGAAAAGTCCCCGGAAAAAATGTCCCCGGAAAAAAAGGCACCAGGTGGAAAGTAGGAAAAAATGTCCCCAAAAGATTCTCATCTCTGGGTTTCCCTGATCGTCGTGACCTTCGGGCGGTCCGGTCATATGTCCTCAGGAAAAAAGGCGATGTGTGTGCAAGTAGGACAAATAAGGAAATATACGATTCCCCGAGGTACACATCGCGACACTGTTAGCGCGAACGGGATTAGTGAGAACGAAATTTTACCGTCTGCATTATATTGCCGCGCGCGCATCTGGCTAACTAGGCAGCGCGCGTGTGGCCTAACGGTAATCGTACCTGGCTCTTACGCGAAAAGCCAGGGTTCGATTCCTGGGAGCGGCGCATCTTTTTGTTTATTCCTGCAGACTAGTATTCTGGTAAATTCGAGAATCCTGTTGCGTGTTCGAGGTCCGAATGTTCTACGCGTCGAACTTTCTACGCCGATTATTCCAGAAGCCCACGCATGTACGTACATAGGAGCTCCGCGTGGAGAGCCGCAGTCAGTTTCGCCCCAGCGTTCGATCTTGCTGCTTCGACGCCCGCGACGCTGTCTTGTTTTCTTTCTTTTCCCTTTTATTTTTGGGCGGAAGTTCGCCCCATTAAACGTTCAGTTTACTCAGTCATTCGCCGCCTCATCACTTGTCATTCGTGACAATATACCCCAAATAAGCACTTTCATTACCTATAATAACTTTGATGACAATTAACCTTTCGTTTCTACGAGAAAAATATATAAAAAATAGCGATCGCTTGTTCGCGCTTGCAGTGTCGTGCTTTTTACCTATTTGGTGATGGTACACAAGTGCCTCTCAAATTTCCCCAAACACAATCGTTTGGTTTTGGCTAGAAGTTTTATAAATGTTTATTTCACAATGAAAAACAAACAAAAATAGTTGAGATGCAATGTTACAAAATCAAGAATGAATAGACACACTCTAGATTCACACACAAAAGTCAAAAGCGGATCGCACGGCCGACGGCACACATGAAATCTTCAATTCCGATGGCCCCAGCGGCGGAGCTTCCGCAGAGGTTGCAAAGACGGCGTTGCATTTCGACGAGTGTGGACTCAGGTCATTTTCGATCGGTCAATGACAGGACCGTCCGAAGGCCATGAGATTCATAGAAGGCCCAGGAAAGCGAAAAAAATGTCCCATTAGGAACATTTTTTCCTACTTTCAACCTGGGGCCTTTTTTTCCGGGGACATATTTTCCGGGGACTTTTTTTCCGGGACATTTTTTCCGGGGACGTTTTTTCCGGAGACAATTTTTCCGCAACCCGGCTCTAGCCGTTGGAATAGAACGCGAACGTTGGAGAACATGACGTCACCTAGAGCAAAAGATAATTAAGAAAAACGAAATTTCTTTTTGAGCCGACGTCCCGCTAAGCCTAATATTGTAAAAAATATAAGAAATTACTCTTTGGGCCCCTGTAATATAAATTATAAGTGAAAAAAAAATCTTTCAAGGAGCAGCTTTTCCGGCTGGTGCTTTAAAGTTTCTGGCTCCGACAAATACGCCGGCACAATCTGGAGAGAAAAGCATCGTACCAAATAAGGGCTTTTGTACTGCACTTCGTGCCAGGTAGGAACATCTTTGCGATTGACTATATAAACAAGGAAAGCAGACGAAATTACTTGCGTGACAGCTCCAGTCTTTATCTGTGTAGCCAGTCAAAAAGTTGGAGGACCGGCATACAGTGCTGACACATTTTGCACAATACACCCAATCATTTCAAGTATAGGCAGCAGCACAAATTTTCTTGAGTCAGAGCATATGATTGACAGACTGCGCATTGTTTTACCGTCCGTCGACACTCTTAAGAGACGTTTAAGTGCCGAGAGACGGCACGGCACTCCTTCCGTGGATGTTAAACACAAGCCACACTTATTCTGACTTGTGTTCCGTCGGGTGCTCACCACCAATTTGTTTTATCATCAAATGCGAGAGAGGCAAAAAGCCATGAGAGCGAGCGTCTCTATGGCTGTACGGCACAACTACTGTCGCAATAAGACGCCGAATGCCTCCAACATGGCGCCACGGCACTGACAGCAGACGACAATGTTGGTTTTGGTTTCGAGGCTAACCGGAAGTGACGTCATTTGCAAGATTGCAACAGAGGGTTTGACTAACACTATAGATTCCAATTGCGGTTTAGCTTCTCAATAAGAAGTAGAGCATTGTGCGCGATACTTACTTAACACCATCGAGGGCCCATTTGCCGTCGCGAGATTCATGTTTCGCTTTCTCTTTACTCGGGTGATTATAAATGACCGCGGATCGAAGTCGATTGATGACGATATTTTCGTTCTCTTCGACGTCCTCCTTTTCCTACTACGCCGTTTTTTGTGGTTGGTAAATGGGATTTTGGGCATATAACTGATCGCTTTGCGGACGCGACTGCAGCTTTCCTCTTGCGCATTACTGCGACAACGAATGGTGGAAACGAATTTGAGTTTCCGGCCGGAGAAGGGATACGTCCCGGCCAGTTTCTGGGTGCACTCACGCGGAACCGAGATGACTTAATAATGACACAAAAGAAACGGAAGTCGTTCACATTCCATTTCGTTGGGTTTCCTTTTTACTTTATTTTTTATTCATTCGCTGAAATGCGAAGCAGTAAAAAAAAAAAAAGCTTCGATAACCGGAGTTCGCTCCGACGAACTGCGACTAAGTGCAGTGCAAGCATAAAAAAAAGAAGAAAATAATAAATCGTCGTGGGTTTCCGGCTTCTTCCGTGGAGAATCTTAGTCCGATGCTCGGCGTCACGTTACAAGCCTGTCGTTAGGACATCGGATTTGCTACTCAAGAAAGGCAATTTTTCTTTCCAGTACGAGCGTCCCAAAGATTCGAACGAAAGATCCCTAATCTACGCGAGGAAGTATGAGCGATGTTTCCTCAACTTTCCTACATTCGGTACCAAACATGGCGGCTTTATATATATATTGTTTTTCTTTCACGTGGGAGGAATTCGCTGGTATACAAATCTGCTCGACTTACGAGGCATAGTCTGATCGAGTATTTATGTATTTGAAATACTATTAGTTCAATGAGTTTAAATCCAAACCAACACCTCCCAAAAAACTAAACTGCATGTTCCGTTTTTGTGTGTGTGTGTGTGTGTTTACGTTAGTGAGGCGACAACATTTAACTGGTACCTTTGTTTTCGTTTGAAACGCCCCTGTTAAGCGTTTTTGGCCATTTTATTTTTATTTGCACAGCGTTCGCTCAAACTAGTGTATGGGACTCTAGCAACATACTAAAGATATAATAAGGAATATATCTTATGTAATTTGAACATAAAAGGTGAAAGAAGTTCAAAATTTTGAGCACATTTTTTATTGTTGATGACGTCATTGCCTGAATCACTAGAGAACCGAAACGACAACAGCGTACAACAACCAGGTGCGGCCTTCATAATTGCTGGAATTAACACCAGTTATAAAGACGCGAATGCCCACCGATTTACGGGTGATCCAAGCAACATTTTTGAGTAAGAATCACGCAGCCAGTCCCAACGTTATAATATTTGCTCAGTTACAGAAACATTGGGTTGTGTGTATGTTTATACTGCCTAAAACGTAGTCTGCCACAACGGGGTCGAGTCTCCCAGCTGTAAATGAGAATTATAGCTAGTGCACTACAACCGTCAGCCTGGGGTCTCTAACGTGCATCACGCAGTAGTGGTACACAGACCGCACGACGGTACGATGCTCGTCCAGATCGAAATGGGCAGAGGTGGGGATTGAACCCAGGATACTGAGTTCTGCTGCGCGAGCTTTGGCTCCACGTGCTCCGAGCTGGTGTGTGCTAGCTCACTTGGACACCGATCCCCCCTCATCTACGGAACTGCTCATGAACGCTGCTTGCATGAGCAGTTCCCCCGTACTCACCATGACTCGCCCCCATTGTTCGACGCGCCGGACGGCTGCTAAGGTGGAACCATAGAGTTATCATAATGTACGCTAGAGGTTCAACTGGCGCTAGTGTCTATGCAACTTCCGGGAGGCAAATTGAAGCAGACAGCAACCAGTCTACTTTTGCGTCGCTCCTGTGCATTCCCAGGGGAAAACGCGCGTGCATTTTGTCTCTTCTTCGGAAAATAACATGGAACACTTTGGTTATTTTGGTCGTACCGAATAGTATGTACCTTTATTAACATGGAAAAGGTGTAATTGCTTTAGTTAGCGTATTTTTCTTCATCAATGAACGATGTTTAACTTCGCTATATTTCAAACCCAAACCTCTGTTCCACAGCAGGTGTGTAAAAACAAGCTACGATTCTAAGCAAAATAACAATCGAAAGTATGTAGAGCGTGTTCATGGCTAATCAGCGTTCTGGTGGTGCTTTTATTGCTAATATGCCAGTCTTGTCACTATATAAAAATGACCCCTTCTTGCATGTTTACGAGCGGTTAAAACATTCAAATCGTAAAGGGCAAAGTAGGTGGGGTATGAAAGGCGTCTTTTTCTAATATTTTTCTCTGCCGAGCTGTCTTTGTCGGGCACTTGTTATCAAAAAATTTCGAGCGTTCGGCTGATGTTTTCAACGTAAAACTATTATATATCGCACAGAGCAGAAAAAATAAAGCAGCACTTTTTGAAAATCTTACTATATTACCTGACCTTTCAATTAATTTTAATCGTACATGCGGAGGTAGTTACTGATCCAGTGTTACTGAGTAGGTCTTGCCGTCTCTCTTAGTTTCCCAGATGTCCTTCTTTCGTTTGGCACGTATATCTCCCGTGGTGGCAAGCGCCGACGTCGTGTTCGCGCTAACAGTGTCCGACAGTGCAAATAAATGCCTGTACGAAGCCGTTTTAACACCTTTTTAATGCAATTACTTCGAAAGAAAAACGTCGTAACTGACCAATTATTTCGTCTGCCGAACTGAGAAATGTTCAAAGCTACCTAGTACGTACAATTTATTCCGGATATTTGCTCTTATAATCGAGCACAAGAAAAAAATGCACTCACTTTTCCCCGTAGAAATGCATTAACAGAAGTCAGTTTTCGACTGGTTGCTGTCTGCTTCGATTTGCAGCAACACACTAGCTGCCAGTTGAACCTCTCGCGTACATTATAATAACTCTATGGGTATAACTGCAGTGAAATCCGTGAAATATACGTACGTTTCGAAGCACGGCATCCAGATGGTGTTCAACCGTACTCTATTTAACACAGTTGTGAGACGAAAATTGAGATGGCGTTTCAAACGACGGGAAGCGGAGTGAAGTGAGTGAGGGGGGGGGGAGGGGGCTAGCCCTCTCACGGGGAGTTCTACAACTGAGGTAATCTAGTAACGTTGGCCAGTCCTACGTCTATAAGCCTATGCCACAATTATCCGACGCTCTAGACCAATGTCGTTACTGAACGCTCGTGTTTGACACTGATAGGAACGCATTTTTGAAGCAGCATTTCGTTTTCTTTTCTTCCCTTTGCAGTGCCCCGGGTCACACTACTCATGCATCATACAAAGGAATTAATAGTCTGCAAACACAAGTCATCGCAATATCCGTGGTTCGAATGTTTTCTCCTTGAACTCATTGCCATGCAGCATGAGCTGCGTGAACCCGGCTTTACCAGACCCGACCTGGCGAAGCACTCGTGTCTCCTGGGTGATGGCCGCTTCTTGGGGATGTAAGCAATCCAGCATTACTGCATTGCTATATAGAGGATGTGGCGACTACGTGCAAGTGATCTTCCTCCCGGATACTTGCGACAATGAATAATTGCTAAAGTCTTCGCCTTCATTAGGACGGTCGCAATTTCGAGCGTTTTATAATACACGAATCACTGAACTAGTGCAAGAAGGTAGCCGACGTATCCAACCTCGAAAAAGGCGAGTATATTAGCGAAACACGGGCTTCAACTTACTGGCTCTCCACAATGAATTTAGTTGGTTTTCTTTTCAAAGAGAAGACTTTTGAGTGCGGCGGGCACTTGATAAACTTCTGAACGTCAATGTATCTCACGAGAGAGGTGATACTCAAAAACCAGTCGCCGCCACTTGAACAACTCCAACGCCGAACCTTGAGTCACTAATACCGTACCTTATAGTACAGTAAACGATGCTTTTTATAAATCATAGCAGGAAAAATCATCGGCGTTGTTCTTCTACATAGCATCAGTTGAGGCTGGAGAATCGGCACAGTTGAGTTTTCAACTGTTTGATGTACAGTCATGTCTCGTTAATATGGGCCCCGTTAATATGAATACCCCGTTATATGGACAGCTGTTTCGAAGACAAACTGGGAAAATACATGCATTTCTATCTTGTTATTATAGACAACTCCCATTATGGACGATTTTTTACGGGAACGGAGGTGTCCATACTAGCGAGGAATCACTGTATACGCCTTCTTAACGACCGAAGAAAGATAAACAAATATACAGAAAACGTTTACGCGTGGAAGCTCTGAACATCTGGTGAACTATGGTGTGTTGAAAGGCTGTAAACGTGTCGGTTTTCCCTACGGCCATTTTTATCAAGTGAACCTTAATCTAGTTTGTGAAGAAGTGATGCCGCACCGTTTGCCCGCAGAGCAGCCTCCGCCAGCTCTGTCCCTTCTCCGTTCGACTGGACTGCTCGGGGCGTTCATTTTGAAACTCTCAAATGCGACGCGGCAAAGCGCTCAAAGCGTTTCTAAAACGAAGCTGGGGAATGTCGGCACTCTAAGAACGTCGAGTGGCCCTACGCGGACGACATGGAATCGAGCGAACAAACATGGCCAGGAAAGCATTGGTGGGTGAGCTCTCTCCTTTCTTTCCCCGAAATAGTGCCGATGCAAAGGGAGAAGAAAAAGGAAAGGAGAGTGTCACGCAGGAATTTAAAATTTAAATAAGGCACTAACAAGGCGCGTGTGCCTCGCACACCTTTCGAGCGATCTCATTGTTTCCTATTTCTTTTTTTGTTTTGCGTGAAATTTTATATCACAATTCTCCGGCTTAGTACTGCAATCAAACGCACAAAAAGCTCGAATTAAGTTCGCTGTAAATTCAAAACGCTTTCTGTCAAAACTCAGCTTTTTTTTTTTCAGCACCAGCTTTTTAATTGCGTAAGGTTCGTTTTGGCGTTCAAATTCCATAAGTAATATCTTGGTAAAACAAAACAAAAACAAAAAGACGACCACAGAGAGCAAATTGTGTTCCCGTCTTCAAAATGAGGTGTCAGACTACGCTGCAATTTGCGTGCAAACCCAATTACGGTACAGGTGTCAAACGAAGATAGTGCTGTTTCAGTTCGTGATCTTCACCTCTCTTTCAAGTTTTATCGGATTTCTTTTACTGATAAAAAAACCTTCCCGGTTACTATTTTTTGTCAGATTTACAGATTAATCAGAGTGACTACTCGTGCTCTACTTCAACGATTCTTGATCGATGATTTATGCTTGCATTTGTTTATCCATGTAGTCAAACAATTTATCCCGTGTGTCAGTATACGAAACATCTTTTATTTAACAAAAAATACTGCGAAGCATGAAGTTATTATATTTAAAAATATATATACAGAGACACCTGCTACATAGTGAACCGGGTGCATTACCCTGTTTCTATACTTCTCTCATTTTAAATGTCACGCTGAAGTTTGTGTTGATTATACTTTTATATATATATTATATATATATACATATATATATATATATATATATATATATATCACTATCATATTACTTGGAGTTCTTATTAAATCATTAATATCTATAAACGTCACCGAAAATAAGTGATTTCAATCTATAAAAATAGATGCACTTAACACAAGTTCCGTGTTCTTGTTAATTGCCAATTAAGGCATCCATGAATGCATTCAAGAGGTCACGTATTTTGTGGGACACCATTTTTTGATGAGCGCTTTTAGGTTTGTCTAATGTTTAGATTTAAATTAAGAAATCTTTTAAGCATTGACACTTTTGTTATTACGAATATATGCACCGTTTCAGCGTACTCTGATGTCTAAACGACCGTTCTATACAAATAACAGAATGACTTTCATACATCCGAAGCGCACGCGATGCCTAGCTCCGTGTGAAACATTGTTCACTTGATCAATAAAATTTTGACATTATGATGCACTTTTGTGTTGTTTCTTTTTCTTTTTTTTTTGTTCCGAAAAGACGTATTTTGCACGCCACTAATTACTACAGTACACTAAAGGGCACTTTTTTCTTCTTTCTTTTTCCGCTAGGCTTTTCGTAAAAGCAATCTCTCCGAACCGAGCTTCGAACAAACATCAAAACTCGTGAAAAAATAAGAGCGTACTTTATTTTGCGCGTCATTTATCTTGTGCCTCGAACATTTTTTGGACGACACATTGTGTCCATTAAGCTGCCATTAGTTAGCTGCTCAACCCAAGAAAGTGTTTTTAACCTGTCACTGAAAATTTATGTAAGGGACTGAAGTTTTATATGTTCTTTTGTTGTTTTCCTTTCTTAGTACATTGCCTTTTTTATGCTCGGTCGTTACGTGCGAAAAGAAAAAAAGCAAGCGTAAGGAATCTTTAACTGTACGTTCTCGCGTGACAACCATTGTTAAGGATATAATTTTTCTTTCCGTTCGCAGCAAACTTTAATAAAACAACTACTAATATAAGATAATGCAACACATTTCTTTTACTTTAATGTACTTTTCTTGTTTATTTGAGGCGAAAATTAAATTATTATGTAATAGAAAAGTATGTACAAAATTAGAATAAACTATGTTTGGAAAATACCCGCCTACAAATACTGCAAAGAATAAATTCATACTTTAACCCTAAACTTACCTCCGAAAAAAAAAACAAAACAAACTACTGCTTTTTCTCTGTCAACAAAACAAGAGTTTTACATTTTCACATTTCTAGCTTTTTGTGGGAGGTCCGTAACTAGTCTACGGCTATGGATTAAGATTGTGTTTATTCTGTTTTACTTTTTATGTATCATAAATTCATTGAAATGCTGACGATCACTTTTTTCGTGACCAGAACAATTTTTAGCAGATCTGCTTATTCAAAAGCATGCCCGTTATCTTTGGCGAGTTAGTTAGGCTCAAGCCTAAAAATGGTTGCTATCAATGAGATATATTTGAGATGTCTTTGATACTTTTTTCTATTGTTTGTTTGGTAGGACGACGCTGTCATCAACAGCTTATAAAACAAATCGTAAGAAATTCTGGTGTTGTTTTTCGAATGCAGAACGCTTGATATATACTTTTGCAATTTATTTCTTCATAATTGTCCAAATAACACCTATTAGTTGATTAATTAACTAATTACAAGTACGTGAATGAACGGAAAAACATGCTAATCAATGCATTTTTGGTAGTTGTAAATATTTTCTCTTAAGAACAACTATTATAAACTTAAAAACTGCATTACTCTTTCGAATGCTATACGATTGCATTGCAAACAGCAGAGAAACTAATTTTCGCTGTGTCTTCAAAGTGAGTTTCGCATTTTATTTAGCCTTAATATTGACTAGATACGAGAGGCCCGTTTTTTTATAAATATATCTTTAACAAAAAGACGAAAAGAACTCGCATGCCTCAAGAAAACAATAAAAAAACAATAAAGATCTAAAAAGTGAAGCATTACAGAGGCTACAGCGCGGAGTCGTCTTCTCCTTCTAAGCAGAACACTCGTAATCCGATTAAGAGCTCAGCCGAAATTTTGTTTCCTTCTGTTTTCAGTATTTTTTTTTCTGTGTCCATTCATTCCCAATAGCTCTGGAAAGTTCATTCGTTCGCCGTTTTTTTTTATTTGTGAAAGGCAAATTGAACGAGAGCGTACAAAGGTATAGATGTAATCCAACTTTGTTGTTGTTTTAATTCTACTATACGTTTTTTGTTTGTTTTTTACTTAAAAAATATCCCTCTTTTTTCTCTCTTGGCGTTCTGGACGAAGCTGCATACTCAACAGAACAAACGCCCGTAGATCCACACATTCGCATTCGCTATGAATATTGTCCGCAGCCAAATGCCGCACCACTTCTGAGGACCGAGAGGAAAACTTTATTCAAAGGCTCAAGTCTGAGCCGTCTTCATCTTCTACACTGGAGGAGGAATCGCCCCCTGTAACTTGGGTTAGGGTTGTTAGTGGGGAGGTTCTAGGATCTTCCGCTCATGAAGAGGCAGGTGGGGCCAGAGCTCGTTTTGTAGATTAGAAGGAGGAGGAGCGGCCCCGTTTTCCACGAGTAGGGAAGGTGGACAGGGAAGTTGAGAGGGAGGGGTTGAGTGGGGAAAACTTGTGGCTGTTGGGCAGAGCCAGCACCATACGAGGGACAAGCGGATCAAAGGCCATGAGGTTCTGGATGGGACTTCTGATCCCACACAAAATGCGGTCAGTCACCGGGAAGCGGCTCTGTCTGTCGGGAATGCAACTCTTTTCAGGAGGACAGGCCCGCGAAATCTCGATCAAGGAAGCCCACAGAAAAAATGGGGACTGTAGGCGCCCGTCGCAGAGGATTCCAGAAGCGCGGAATTCCACCGGTCCGTCTCCGGGCAGCGCAAGCTCGAGTCGTGAACGTTTTCGTCTGTGTTAAACAGGCTCTCAAGTGGTTCTCGATATCGTCTTTTATGAACTGAACTCGATCTACGCGCATTAAGCATTATTAAAAACTTTCAGCCTTTCCTCTGGTGAAGAAGGAAGACCAGCGGAGCTGTACAATGGGAAGTAATGGCCGGCCGCAAGTCGGCATGCCAGAAGCGGAAAGGCTGCCGCTATCTATGAGCGACGGCGGCAACCAGATGCCTGGCTTGCCGCCGTCGCTCATAGATGGCGGTAGGTGTCCAGAGTTAGGTGTCTTTATTTCTTAGCGGGGGGACACGATCTTGGGGAAAAACTAACCCTTCAAAACTCCGCTGTAAAAAAAAAACAACAACAACAACTAGTGATTACAATTTGGCCTGAGCCTTTTTTCACCATTAAAAGCGCCGACAGAGATCGTGACAGGCCCCTTCTTATTGGATATATCTCCCTTATACCCCATTCCAATATTCCTAAGTCCTCAACCCAGCACGTGCACGTATGTTCGTCGCTTCGGAAAGCGAACAACTCACGCGCCAGTCGAACAAACACTGAGAATAGAACCGGACAGGAGCCCTTTTTTTGAAAGGTGGTGAGCAATAACACAGTCCGCCGCGCTTGCCGAAGGCTTAACGCTGAAGGCACACTGCTCATGCGTGAGGATACAAACGACACTGCGTTCGCTGCAGGCACGATGACAAAATTACTTGCGGATGTTTGCTTCGTCCATATACTATGTACGCTTTGAACATGTCTGCAGGCCGTTTTCGTACGACCCACGTGATACGAGGAACGCCTCGGACAATGTCTGCACACTGTCTTTTGTACAACGTTCGAGCAGTGTGAGGGCGGCCTAAAGGCCGACGACCAGACTCGAGATTCTGCAAGGCAGAAGATCCTCCTCATCATGGGGGAGGAAGAAACAGGCAACGGTTGACACGGTAGAAGGGGGAGAGGAGAAAGCGTGGGAAAAGTGGAAAGCGCGAACTGGTCGTCGGTATTTAAGCCAGGTAAGGAACAAAAGAGTCAAAAGCGAACGCCGCTGCAGCCAATAACGCCGCTACGGAAGACAACGTGGGGCGCGGAGGACCGGACGAAATCACCGCACCCGTGAGAGAAGGGACACGAGATACTCCGTCGACCATCTTGCGAAGCCTTCGAAAGCCGACGTATACAAGTTACAAGTTACTTTTTTCTGCGAGGAAGGTAATCCGTTTAGGGACCTTTTTTTGCTCAACCCGCGAGGGCAGAGTCAAATGGATAGAATGTATCGAGAAAAGGAGGCTCCTCGCGGTCTCCATTCACCCGCTCGATAGCAAGGCAGGAGTGCTGGAGTTGTTACGTCACCTTCAGGAGGCCAGCGCGAAATCAAAAACGCGTTGAGCACTGAGCTGGCTTTTTAATCGGTTGGGACACGAGTTCCGGCCTAATGAGGGTTTCGTCTCCAATTAGTGCCACGCGCTGGCCTCTGGTGGATGACGTAGACACCCCCAGTCTTGGTGTCTAACGGGGGTCGCTTCCCCGTCTAGCTGAGGCCCGTTCCAACATTTGTGTTAGCTTACGGCCGAGTCCTTGTAATTTTGTTTTGATTTCTAACCAAGATGCGTCATCGCGTCTTACGCTTTAATCAAATCTTTAAAACCATTCCTTAAAGACACAATGACATTTTTTTTTTGGGGGGGGGGGGGGGGAGGTGGGGCGGAAGGGAAGAAGAAAAGGGCGTTGCGTCTCTTGAACACGTTTCTATTCGGAGGAACAAAGGAAGTTGAACGAGGATTCTTGTCTTTCTTAAGCACAAAGTAGAACGATATTTGGTCATAACTTAATTATGCAAAGTTTTAGGTGACTTCATAAGATTCACCTTTGGCGGTCCCAATATTGTTCAATCAACTGTATCTTTAAATATCAACTTATTTATACGTAACATTTCTTTTATAAGTTCAACTGAATTAGTGAGAGCCATAGTTCACTCAATTAATTCTTTATAGTAAAACACACATTTCGCTATACTCTAAACAATTTAGTCTCTACTAACGTTACTTTATGAGAGGCGTTCCATTTATGCCTTCCTTTTCAAGCAATAAAATGTGTGTTTGCGAACCATCTCGTTCCGAACGTGACCGAGCTCCTGTTCGATTTGCGCGTTCGAGCATGCACTTCTAAAACTTCGGACTCTGAGCGCGCCCTGTTGCGCAAACTCGTTCGTGCATGGCGAGCGTTGTTCAGAACAGCAGGCTTTATTCTCCGAGTTCCGCTTTGCTCTTACAATAGACCATTCGGAAATTCAGTCTTGCCGCCTCAGTAACTATCATCATTTAAGTGATCTGTACATGCTAATGGATGCCTTTTAATGGGTGATGAAGACATCTTGATTATGAAAACACAACTTTAGGTTGATATTTGAACCAGTAGATGGTGGCACTCAATTTTTGAAAAGGTTTATTAGGGCGAACCTGAGTACATCTCTACATTTATTTGCTTCTCGGGTTTTGTCAGGGATCTCAATTGACCGAGAATTGGTCACGAACATGAGAATGCAATTGATTCACGTTGAGCCAGTAGTGGTTTGGTCACGGTCATATTTTCAAATGTCAGTTTTTAATATTTCAAAACTTCTGGTTGCTGAATGGCTCGCAAAAATCCTGGAATTTTCCACCATCTGGAAAGCTCTCATGGAAGCCCAAAACTGCGCTTATCCTGATTTTTATTCATCTATTTCTACGGCGGTAAGCTTCAGCGTTAAAAAATACAACGATATCACAGCGCAAAAAGTGTGAACGTATAAACCTAACAAAGAGAAGTCAACTTAAAATATCATAAGTGCAGATAACTTACGGAACACCTGTGAACTTCGGAAGTTCAATGCTTTCAAATAAATTTATCCCAACTCAGATATAAAACCTTGGATTGCGAGTTAGTTTTGAAGCTAAGAACGAAACATAGGAATAATCAACGACCTACAGCCGTTATTCACAAATGAGCCGACCACCACCTCCGGTAAGCCGTACCCTTGCCCAAGACAAGCCGAGACCAGACAAGGTCTGTGACGGTCCGTCGAACCAAGCACGCTGCAGCGGATCTGGACCCCGATCCTTCCTGCGTCACGCAGAGTCTCCTCTTGGCCCTCGCGGCTGACAGGTTACAAACGACGGCACCTCTTCGGGAGGACGCCGAGGGGTTCGGCCATGCTTCCCTCCCCGAGTCGCGTGGCGGGGGTCAGCGAGACAAACGGTCGCGTCCGACTGGTAAGGAATGCATCTCCCGACGACTATCCGTCCGGGCTCTAGAAGGAGCGCCCACCGAATCTGAGGAGACCGCGGGCTTTCTCTTTATCGTCGGCGACAGCGGCTAAGCCTAACGTAACGGCGGTGGCATTTGTGGATTATGATGTCGCTTCTTATTGCCCGAAGTATTGGCCGCCGGTTTCGAGGAACACAACAACCGCGGTGTTTTGGAAAAAAGCTTTCTGCAAAAACAAACGACGCCATAAAAGTTCCCAGATTGTAAGCTCACTTCTGATAACATCGACGACGGCACACCAACCTAAGAAAAGGTCACGGAATAAGCTCGACAAAGATACACTACCTGGGGATGACTCATTACAGATAAAATCACTAAAAAGACTCAATGTAAATAAACACACTACAAATAAACTCACTCCTGAAAAACTCTATCCAGATAAACTCACTGCAGATGAACTCACCGGCATTGTCTTCTCCGAATTTACTTACCTAAGATAAAGTTACAGAGAAAGACATTAAAAGAAATCAAGAAAGTACAAAAACGTTGTGTTAATGTTTTTTTAATTTTTGCTTTAGCTAATATTGTTGACTCTAGGTACATAAAATGCATGAAGAATATCTAAGGACTCAAGGCAAATTGCAAACTGGGAAGGGCTATTGAAGCTAGTTAATATTCCTACCGACTGAACGTTTTGTCCTATTCAAAACGACCCTTAGCATGGTGGCCGCGGGGAAAAAACCGAACTTCTATTCAAAACAAAATGGAAAGCGCGAACGTCGCAGATCATTTAAATACCGATCAATGAGAACATGATAAAGAGAAGGTAACCAATAGCAATACGAGCGAATGGAGGCGACGGAACCAAGCGCTCTTTCCTTCGCATTCGGGGCACACTCAGATTAGCGGGCGTCTGCAGCTGGATTTCTCGCCTTGTCGCGCCGCGCTGTTTCCTTCGGTAGTTAGCAAAATTTTTTCTCGTACATCGCCGTGTCGTTGATGACACGCGCTGCGAACGCTGGCTTGTTGTCATTGCCTAACGTCCCGCTGGCCGCACCCGACGCGGGTTAGAACTTTTCGCCTTGTACCTCGTTCCTCGCGTTATTAAATTCCGGCCCTCGCTCGCCATGTCCATCCCGTTGGTTCGGCGTAGATAGTGGCAATACTTGAATCAGGCCAAGTCCATATACCCCCGGCGGACAATATTGGCTGGAACACCCGATTCGGGCGTTTTCTGCGTCTGCGGTCCCCAAACGCTCTATTGTCCCTCGATTTGTCGAATAGTTCCAAGTATGGGACCCCAACTTGGCATTTCATTAAAATTGGTAGGTACGCCAAGGAAGCTTGAATAACAGTTTCATCTCATATTGCCCGCGATAGAACCAAAATGACGGGTCCAAGCGTCAACACTTGTTTTTGACGCCCACAAAGTGCCAGCTGCTTTTGTTTGGCTAGTTAATTAATTTCTGTGTTTGGCTGTCTTTACCTGTTTGTGCGCTTCTGTGTCTTCGTGCTTCGAGCGGGTCTCTATCCGTTTTTTTACGTATTTTTGTGCATACTTGTTTGCGTCATGGACATCTGAGTGTGTCTGTCAGTGTCTGTTTTCATATGTGCTTGTGCGTGAATGCCTGTGTGAGAGCGCGCATGCATGCGAGTCTCTCTTTGTTAATGCAAGTGTGTGTGCCCGTGTACTTGTATGTGCGCTACATTTGTCTGTTCGTCGCGCCTCATATAGTAATGGCCCTGCCTACAATTTTTAGGGTGGAGGTAGATTGGCAGCAACCAAAAGCCCATCGGTGGAATGGCAAGATCGCAGACCTCCTGGAGTGGAAGGAGCTGTGATAAAAACTTCCTAATACCCTCCGGGCCTTTACTGCACCAACTTTTCACAATACGTTGCGCGCTACAAAGCCACCACTTGTGGGAGCCACTGGTTTCCCTCATCCGAGAAGGCATAAGCGGCGGACGTTCCGGCCGGAGTTGTCTGGCTTCGAGCCTGCTCGCTTCGTATCGTGTCGGGGAGAGTACGCCACCATGTTGGCCTACCCTCTCGCACTCCTCCGCGTGTCTCCTGTTTTCCGGGAACTAGCGAGATCACGAGTGACAGTCGGGCGTTCCCTTCTCCGAGTGGACGTCCGTTTGGTCCAGGGGTCCTGGATTGGACTCCGGGCGACGGGTCGAGTCGCAGCGTACGAGCTCGTCCGACCGGCGATGACTCAACGCTAGCGTTTCCCCTGGCTCTGACAGTCGGCGTCCCTTCCTCCGTGTGAACGTCCGTCTGCCGAGAGCTCTGGCTCAAACTCCTGCGACGACGAAGAGCGGCGTGAGCTCGGCCCAGCGGCGATGACTCCGCTCGAGATTCCCTTCGGCTCCCAGGTCGGCGGGCGTTGCGAGCCCTTTGTATCCACGTCTCGCTTGACTGCAGTGCCTTGTTGGGTACCCCTGTTTCCCAACTAAACGCTGTGGGATACTGAGATTATCGTTGTTGGCATGGCGTTGGCGAACCCGGCGCGGTGACCGAACTCGCGGGTAGCCGTCAGCCGCGTGATGGGACGGACATCGGGTTCCCTTTGAGCACCGGTCCCCGGACGCAAAGGTACGAAATCCTTCCCACAAACATCAAAAAATTCACAGCGGGCGATTTCAAGCATGTAGAATCAGGGGCACATCAATGACGCTTGAAAATGCATAGTATGAGTAAACAAATCGACCGTTATTTCTGTGTATTTCTTTGCAGTTTTAGCATTGCATACAACCAATACTGTGATATTCTGCCGGAAGCCGCACTATAGTTAAATAATTAAATAAATCAATAAATGTGTTTACTTTATAGCACGTCGCAGTCTTTCATGTGTTAATTTGGGAAACCTGAACAAAACAAATTTGCTTTCTGTGTCGTGCTCTAAATTGAACTGTTATGTGATGTTTATGATTTTATAGTACACTAAGCAGGTAGCAAGAGTTGTGTTCAAAGCAGTGCGACGCGCAATGCACACGTCGCTTACAGAACGTTTCCTGTGATGAATAAAATGTAATCTGTTTGACTTCGAACGAAAATAACCCAACTAACGCGTCCCAGATTCTCCATTCCCTTTTTCCGTCTTCCATCGTGCTCGTCAAGCCAATCAAATGAGTAACTGTTGTTTAACATAACGCACGTTTCAGCAAACAAGCAGGAATAAATAATTAACAACGAGGCTAGCAAGGACAGCGCTCACGCACCTTTGTTTACCTAATCTGATTGGGGCCCAGTAATTTGCAAACCCAGTCGGGAAATGACTCCCTCTCTCTCCCTCTCTATCTCTCACTACCTTTTTCTTTACTTCTTTTGTTCTTTAACTTTCCCTTTATCTGCAGCAACATCCAGTTCCGGAAATGAACGCATCCTTTCACATATTATCACCACAGCACACGCCTACAATTCCATACGTACAGCCTCCCAGAGTAGGAAAGACACCTTACTACTTACTGAGCATAAACGCCTCACAAACAGGCCCTCATTCAATTACAGTTACAAAAAAACAAAACAAAAAACATACACACAGTGTTGAACTTACAACGTTTTGTATTTTATATTTGTTTTCTTGTACATATTGTTAAAACAAATTCTGTAACTTGTTTCGTCCTCGTTTTTTTCTCGGCCTATTTAAATCAATTCGTAAAATAGTCCCCGAGTATCTTCTTAAAAGGGCACTGCAAAGCGTTTCTGGCTATTTTTTTAATTTAAGTCGCGTTCGCCCGAACGAGTAAGTGAAACTCTTGCAATAAATTTAAGATAAGATAAATAAAATATCTTATGTATTTTGAACATAATAGGTGAAAGAATTCAGAATTTTGAGCACATTTTCTATTGCTGATGAAGTCCTTGGTTTGAACCAATATAAAACCCAAACGACAAAAGCGTGGAACAGCCACGTGTGATCTTTTTAATTGTTGGAATTAATATTCAGTTATAAAGATGTGAACTCCCAGCCGATTTACGGGCGTTCCAAGCAAACAATGTCGCGCTTAAAAGGATCAGAAGAAGTCACATGCACCTATTCAGCCAGTCCTACCACTTGCGTCTATGTCGTCATTATCCGACTCTCTAGACCAATCTCGTCACTGAACGCTCGTGTTTGACACGGATAGTCACGCCCTTCGAGCAGCATTTGGTTTTCTTCGTCGCTTCGTAGTGTTCCTTTAAGGTGAGGTAAGCTAATTTTTTTTGCAGATAAGGTGAGAGATGGGCTGCTTACGCATCCATCATCAAGCCTGGCAATTTCGGTCTAGCACGGTGCAACTACGTGGTTGTGCCACACACCCGCTCTCCCGGCAGTGCAGACCCAGATGTCCTATTAGCTCTATTTGTATGGCTCTATTAGAGGTATTGTGGTGTTCGCGTAGTCGATCGTTGAGACACCGTCCAGTCTGCCCGATATAGCGTTTTCCACAGGAGAGAGGAATACAGTACACGACCATTTCTGTGCACTGTATTTTAATTTTTAATTGCCATGCAATTTATGTAAATGCAATGCAATGTAAATATAATTTTATTGTATTTACATTGCATTGTAATTATACTTGGAAATTGGTAACTCAAATTGCAAAATGTAAATGCAACGCAAATGCATTGCAATTGCTTTGCAATACATTTGCATTGCATGCTGCATTCCTAGCAGTGGAGACTTGCAAGTCCCCGACAAGTTCCCAGTTTGAAAGGCTACATAAATCCGTTAGAGCTTGCACATGTGCTTCCAGACAAGAAATGCATCAAATTCCAGGATCTACGACTATTTTTATTGTGCGATCACGTATCCTGGTCACATGGGCCACGCGAGAAAAAGCCGCTACTTCACCTCAACTCTGCGCACTCCAAGCAGTTCAAGAGAGGTATCGTGAATCTATGCCTCAAAAACTCACTTAACAAATCATGCGAACATTTCATCAAATCAAGCTTCGATGCGCAAATCTCTCGTCTGACACCAGCAGGATACCCCAGTGTCTTATTACCGTCGACAGACGAGAACCTCCTCAAAGATATAAAAAGACGGGAGGTCACTCAACCTCAACCAAGAGGTAGGTCACCTAGGCCTATTGTTGTGCCTTATGTTCACAACTTTTTCCATAGACTGAAAAAAGTAGGGCAAAAAGTCAACGTTGAGGTGGTATTCTCAGCTACGAACAAGCTCTTCAGCTTGTCTAAGAAAGTGACCGCTTCTTCATGCCGATCTGAAAGTTGCACTAAAAAGCACAAAACCAATCTTGTTCAGTGCGCAAAAAAGGTCGTGTACTCCATCCCTCTCTTTCGCGCAAAACGTTATATTGAGAAGACTGGGACGGTGCCTCAAGGATCGACTTCGCAAACACCACAATAACATTACGAGAGCCAACTAAGGACACCTAGGTCTGCACTGCCGTTTTGCGGGCGTGCGGCACAACTATACGTAGTTGCACCGTGCTAGACCGAAACAACAACCAACCAACTAGGGAAATAATTAAAGGGAAGCATATTGCCAGGCTTGACGATGGATGTGTGAGGAGCCCATTTCTCACCTTATCTGCAAAAGAATCAGCTTACCTCACCTTAAGAAGATAATCGCGGACTATTTTACGAACTGATTTTAATAGGCGGAGAAGAAAACGAGGACAGAACAAATTACCAATTTTGTTTTAAAAATATGTGGAAAAAAGCGAAGACAAAATACAAAGAGTTGTAAGTTCAGCGCTGTGTGTATGTTTTTGTGTCTGTAATCGAGTGAGTGCCAGTTTGTGAGACGTTTATGCGCTGTGAAGTCGTAAGATGAAAAACCAGCTAGCCCAAGCTGCTGTGTTGACAAGAAAAGGCACATTCGCAGAGTCAACTTATGTGCTCGTGCCAGCAGGCCGTGACCAGAGACTCTATATTTTAGGAGAAAGAATAGAACACAGCTCTCTTTATTTCTCCACCTCAAGCGATGGGGGCATGACCCAAGTGAATCCCGAATAGCCACCCAGAACGGCCTCGTCAATGGGATCTTTCATACTGGTGCAGATTGTAGGAGACGCATGTGCAGGAAAATAAAACAGGCACGCACCAGCACGTACACATGCAGTTATAAAAACAAAGTGAGTGGGCAATCAGAAATGAAACCCCGAACCTTGAACAAAAACGCTTTTTTGCCTTCGCAATTACCGATTGCAGTGCCGATGATCGTCAAGCGAACGAGAGTCAAACCAGAGCGCGAGGAAGCGTTTCGTTCTTTTCGCTTTGTGTATTCTATATTCTACGGCATTGTCGCTTAACACCTTCGCTAGAAAGGGAACGAAACGAATCAATGGCGTGAGTGAAGTAACGCTGTTTCGAAGAACGCTTGCGCCATCTGTCGATAACGACGTTCGTTTCACCCAGAGACCTTGAAACCCCGGCCCGCGGGCCAGATTCTGCCCGCAGAAGACTTCCGACCGGCCCACGGCTGACCGCGGTCCTTCGAGTGAAGCTCGACCCTCGGTTCGCTTGGCTTAGCAGACCCGATGCTAGCGGCGCAAAACGACTTGCGGCTAAAACAGACGGCGCCGCGACGCGCTCCGAATTCGTGAAACAAAATACCAGAAAGAGCGAAAAACACTGCATCGTAACGGGGTTCTCTCGCCATGACTGAACAATAGGGACATTTAGCAAACCGTTACCGTGTTCCGCGTACCGCACTACTGGAGCCTTTGAACTTTTAAGCGCGCGCCCCGCGGTCACGGTATCACTATGGGCGCGCGCTTAAAAACACGATTTAAAGGCTTTATAGTGCAGTACGCGGAACACGGTAACCTGTTCCGCGTCCAGCATCACTATTCTTACTCACCGGCTTCGTGCCTCTGTGAGTATGTTACAATTCTTTCGCGTCCTGATGTACATATTGTCAGGGCTAGTTTTATCATTCTCATTAGTATTTTACATTGCGCGAATGTCGTAAAGCTTCCATGCGCTTTGATTTATGCCTGGTGAGTTTTCGCGGGCAATAATGTTGTGGAACTTCATAGTTAGCTAAATACAAAATTTCAAATTGAGATATATGTATTCATCCAACTTAGCATTTTTAATACTTACTCTAACATTCATTTCTGTGATTAAATTCTTAACTAGGATTATTCATTTTGTTTTTTTATAGTTTTTAATAACTATTTCTTTCCGCGGCCCCCGAGAATGCTACCTAATCCGGCCCCTTAACCAAAAAGGTTTATAATCGAAGGCGGCAGCGAGAAATGATGACTGATTCAGAATGCGGGAATGCGCAATTTCAGGTTGTTGCTTCCCTTCGCCTGCGCGTCGTGTAAGTTACGTAATGGTTGCGCACAATCATCGATCATGAGGAGCAATGAACAGGCTCGGGGCGCGCGAGTGCGTTAAGTGCGACCTGCCAGGCGTGTGCATGCGCCCAGCTACAACCGAGCGTTGCGTTCGTCCCCGCTAAGCACTTGCGTAATGAATTATCGCAGCGAGGGTACCCGACATGCCCTGCAATCGTTAATACGTCTCCGTAAGTTTACGCAATACATAGGCTACGCACAAATGCACGGCAACTAAGCGTGCACTGTAGCTCCGGCATTTTTTTTTCGCTCGTTACCGCGCTGGCGTTTCCTCCGTGTGAATTTTACTTGGTTGTGAGGGCCTCCACAATTATAATTATTTGCGTGGTGAGGTTTTTTTTGTTTATTTATTTTCTACTGAATCCGCACATATCAGAAGAAAGGCGGAGGATAACGCAATGATATACCGTTTAGTAAAGCCTACGATCGCGAGTTGTTTGTCTTTGTGTGCTCCTTCTACGGCACGAGCAACTGCGCGGGATCACCGCTGCCAAAGTTCGTTGAGTCGCGTCCATAGCTCTTCCTTTCTTTCCCTGATCCCAACTAAGAGGCTACTCTCTCCCCCATTCCGACTTCTAAGCCTCTGTTGTCCTACCGTCAACTGCAGATGAGTGTGTACTGGCACGCGTGGCCAAACCCACACGAGACAATCACGCATCCCATCAAAGAGCGGCTTAATGAACAGTTCCAATAAAGAGCTTCAGTCAGGCGCCTGCTTTGGAGTTCCCGCTTTTCGCGCGCGTTTCTCTCGCTTTCAGAAGCCACAAACCCGCGCGTGCCAGGTTGTAAAGATCGCACGCTGGGCTGTGGATTGGTAAACAAAATGTGTATAGGCTTCATTTTCAATGAAGCGGCAGACCATAACACGGTGCCCGCTTTACGTACGACGCAACTGCTTGGCATTAGCTTACACGCATAAAAATTGTCAACAATGCAGAAAAATAAAATTCTCGAAGAAGCAGAACCCCGGAAGTTTTCTTGAGTAGAAATAAAACGGACTTCATTCTGTCGTGGTGAAAATAATTTGGGTGTTTGTCGTTTTCGGGAAACCAAAATCATGGGCGGTTTTCGCGAACTTCGTGGGTCTTCGAAATCATTGAGATTAATATAAATCTCTTCTGTTTTACGCATATGTGTTTTTTAAGCAATAATAGAGACTTTTAGCGAACCGTTGCCCGTGTTCGGCGTACCGCACTATCCGGAGCCTTTGAAGCATGCTTTTAAGCGCGCGACCCGCGGTAACGGTACCACCCGGACGCGCGCTTAGAAGCTATGCTTCAAAGGCTCCGGTAGTTCAATACGCATAGCATGGCAACGGTTTGCTAAACGTTCCTATTATTAATTGCGTACGGCACTATAAAAAGAGAAAACAGAAAAACGCGGGGAACAAATCGTGTGACGTCTTATTGTTCCACTTCCGAGGAAACCCCTCTCTTATTTAGATTTTTTTTAAGGATGAAGTCGCAATTAATCTGTGCCTTATCATAGAACAGTTTTAGCAGTACTTCATCGCGTGAGTAGCGGAAACTCAAGTAGGAAAAAGCTATGCAGGTAGAAATTGAGGGAGAGGAGGAAACGAGAGCGCGCCGGACGCCAGAAAGCCGAGCTCTGATTGGAAGGATTAATTGGAAGACCCAAAGCTAGCTGCCGGCGTTCCAACCACCGTGGCCCCTACTCACCCGTCGAACGCATTGGAACGCTTAAAGCACGGCGTTCGCGTTCGAACGCCTTCGAAGAGTTGAGTAGAGACAAAGGCAGGTAGCTTTGTGTCTACACCCAGTCATTCAAAGCAGATGTCGGAGTTCTGACGTCTCCGTGCGCTTTTGTCTTCTCCTCTTCCTTACTGTCTACCCGTGCGCCTGGAGTAATCTAGGCAACGGAACAGCCTTTTTTCTCCTCCATAAAGCGTCATAACCCCTGGATGGAACCAATTTTGTAATATGACCGGAAGCCAAAGTTAAGCTTCCACCAGCGCACTCATTCGACACGACGCCCTGCCGAACGCTGTTGTATGAGCAACATTGGGAATCTGTGTCATCTATATCTACACGTTACATTCTAGGCTAGGTGGCGCGAGATACCGCCCGATATAAAAGGAACAGCCGTTAGCATCCATTCATGCATTGATCCATCCATCCATCCATCCTGAATATATATCATCGCCCGATCGATATAAACATCGGCTGTTTGGCACTTGAGTCTAAGGCTGTGTTCCATAATCTACTCGATCCGACTCCGAAGGGAAGGTTTGAAAACGCGGCGTTTAAAACGTACTCGCGGTTACTCGGCGACGTGGGAACTCGCGTTCCTGAATCGGGTTGTGATTACTCCGGAGCAATTACTCACGCTACTCTCCTCGATCTGGGGGTAACGTCAAATCAAATCGAGTAAACACGTCACCTGATCTATTCACCGTCTGCTGGTCATATACTTAGTCTATGACCATCCGTGACAGCAGTCACAGCTTGTTTGCTCTCTTGGCTTTGCTGGTAGACATTCGAAATGACAAGGAATGAGGTGCAGTCATTTATGTGTGGTTAATGCGATTTGCTGTTTTCAACGGACTAATTGACTCTACACCGCATCCAGACCGTGCACCTTTTGCAGGAAGGAAGGTGTTATTATAAGAGTGCGAGCGTAAACAGGAGGTTTTCAACAAACATGAGGTTCTCCGCATCCTCGTCCTCGGCGTTGGAGGGAACTCGTATGCTTACATTCAAGGCTGAAAATGTTCAAACGCAGTAGATGATGTAAAAGTATGTTTATTTTTTTTTTTCCCCCAGAGTGTGTGTAATGAGAGCAAAACGCTTGTAAAGCAGTGAAGGCTTCAAAGATTTCATGTAAATTACCAGTCGAAAACCCCACCTCCTCTTTCTCCACAAGAAATATAGCGGTTTGGAAGGTCTCTTTGTGATTTTGTGATCATATTCGGGTAGAAGCAAACGCAAGTTACATATTACTGTTGAGAAATCCCCCTGCGCTGTACGGCTACACCGTGCGGAAGCAATTTCCACAAAACGTAATCGCTGCAAATTACGATCCGCGGAACGTTTGCGTTTAGGGCACCTGGACCAGACTTACGGCGATCGCGCTGGTTAATAAAAATAAATTTTGGATGTCTAAGTGAAAGGAATAAGTAATTTTCATCTCAATATACAGCCCAAAAGAAAGGTGAGCAAACGCAGCTGGTGGAGACACCTCAGAAAACCACGAGTCGTTACTTGAAAGAAAAACTTCGAAGCGGTTACTATTATTGTATCTTCGAATGCTTTCTCCACGATCAAAAGAGATTGTCTGCTATTTTTCGTCATTGCTGCTATGTTTTCTTTTTGCCGTAGCCATAGACGAAGCCAATCCGCGTAGTATCCAGGGGATAATCCCAGCCGTTCCAAAATCGAGTCGCGGATCGTTTACTCGCGATGTCACGTGGTGATACCCGCTGCTGTAGGAGACAGGTTACTCGAGCAAGATTTTGAACATAGCCTCCCTTTGCTTGATTCTAGATTCTGGGTCGCTTTGAAAGCGACCAGGACATAATAAACGCTGGCATATATTTCGTGTCATCCCGTGTCTGCTCTTGATCTTCTTTTAATGACGCCAATATTCTAGTACTCACGGGAATAAGGGATTCCCTGCCCGGAATCCCTTATTACAACACGCGTTTCGTTGCTTTACATAAACCACATAACCGAGAAATTTCCCGTCACAGCCTAAGGTGCTCTTCCCGCATGCAAATGTTTTCAAGAGTAAACAAACCGCAGGCGCGAGCGCTTTTTCAAAATTAGGATGGGTCGTTGCTGAGACTGAGCTGCGTTTTGGAAATTGCTCGTAAATAAAAAGGCCCTTATTTACCTGCAACCTGCTCAGCCCGATTTCTAAAATCAGGATTCTAACCGTAATTCCGGCCCTTAAGTGGATTCACTCCACATCGACCGATTCGTTGAAGAGGGCAGGAAGAAAACAAGCAAAGATTGTTCTTTCTGTTTATTTTTTTCCTCTTTTAAATGGACCAGCGATCGATAGACACTTGGCCTCACTGCTAATGCCGCTTTGTATTCAAGGCGGGTGGAAGCTGTCCACATTTCTCGTTTAGATTTCGCGAAGGAAACCAAAGAAAGCAAACCTTAATGACCGTTCCGCTAAGTACCGTTTTAGTCTTCCCGACCAGCACTTTCAGTGTGACGCGTTTTCCCTCCGTTTCTACGGCACTTCAGCAAGGTGGGCATGGAGGCAGTTTAGCCTCAGCGGTTTACTACGTTCGTTCGTTGATTTTTTGATAAATTGCGAGACAACGCGAAACACACAAAATTAGGGGTGCGTTTTACGTCTTGCAGACAATGGGGAAATAACAGCCGACGTGCCGTATTTTCCGCGAGCTATACATGTTTAAAAGTTGACATTGTAGGCAGCGCTGTCTATCTACAGGTGCGAAGTATACAATACAAGGATCTGTTTGTTTGTTTTTTATTGTTTTTAAGTTTGCTTATTTTGAGAGACGTGACGAATTATGTGATTGAACGATTAATATTACTGCATGCAATTAGTCATTTACGTTTTACGTAGCTTAGAAAGATTGAAGTATCAACTGACTTGTCCGGTAAAACTCTGACTATTTGCTTATTCCTTTTATGTGTTCGTGTCATAGCACAACCGCAACGCGCGAAATAATTCAACCGGGAGGAATCGGTGGCCGAGTGTGTTTGCGCACACTAAAGTCCCTGGATCCTGGAAAAGTAGCGCTATTGCCTTCCCTACCTGCTAGCCGGGCACAAATAGATACTAACATACAGACGACCAAAACCTCGCAAGGCGATTGGTTAATCTGTCGACGTTGCGCTCTGAATCAGTCACGCCAAGATGACCATGCAGCATCATCGTACTAGAAGCGTCCCTCGCCAATATAGGTGTCTTTGGCACTGTGTATGCAATCAACTTATTGATCATGCCCATTTCTGTCGATTTCTTACAATTATATTGTTCTTCTTGCGTTTTTTAAAAGAATAAACTAATTTTTCAGTGCCTCCAAGCATCGACACAGCATGTGGTGGTGGTACGAAGATGTACGCTTGTTTCGCCGGTGCGTGAGAAGCAAAATCTCGGTATACAAGTAACGTCTCCGTAAAGCTACCCACCTCCAGCGAATTTAAATCGGCTCACCAAGAACGCAGGGGTCAAGGAGAAATTGCTCATTTCACGGACCAAAATGGCGACCATACGGGGAGCTTGGCGCTGCTTTCCCATGATCCAGTGACTTTAGCGCACACCAGCTCGAAGCACGTGGTGGAGAAAAAGCTGCCGCTGCAGAACCCAGGGATCCTGGGTTCAATCCCTACCCCTGCCCGTCTCGGTCTAAATGAGCATCGTACCGCCGTGCGGTCGTGTATAACTACTGCGTGGTGCACGTTTAAGACCCCAGGCTAGCAGTGACACTGCGCTCACTAAATTTCTCATCTGCAGCGTAAATCAGCGTCGCGAAATCTCAAAAGCAGACCGAGCTTACGCTGTGTAAACACGAACATCAAATTTGTTTTTCTTTCATATTGATCCAACTTTTGCGTGTTAACATTGTTAATCTAGGAAAAAGTTTAATTATAAAATGTTATCTCGTAGCTTTTGTTTATTTTGTATTAGTGACACGAACATGAGATTGCATCGTGGTAAACAATTACATCTCGTGACCATTTTTTTTCTTAGATTTCTATTTCTAGTTGTAAATTGTCCACCCAATAGACGTATTCAAATGTACGCGTAAGACTTTTAATATATTTTCTTTCGACGGGTAGATTTTTGGCGATAAAATATTCCTTCGCTCAAATTGTCGACGACGCATGGTGTGTGGCTGCGGCTGTAATGATATGGTTTCGAAATCTCAGGCTCTGAAAATCGAGGCAGCTGAACGTGTTCACCTGCGTATCTCCGATAATAAAAATATACGTCAACATCGGATTTGAAAATTTAGGGCAGTTTCTAGTTGCTCTTTTTGCTGTATCATTTTTGTGTGTGTGCGTCTGCAAGCTTATTTTACCTTGCATTTTATAACCGCGAGTGCGGAGCACTTGGAGATTGTCTCAGGATTACAACAGCAGATTTTTTCGTACGTAGTGCGCACATTAGATCTTGCATGGCAGTAAAAACGCTCACGATAAGAAGAACCCGCCAATAATATGAGTCAAGTTGTGCTCTTTATTGAAATTATTTTTTTTATCATCCACCATCATCTATTGCCTTTAAGCCTTAAATCGCCCAGTCATAGCTTTCGACGCGAACTTGCCAACTCCACATGGGTACCAAAAAAGCAGCTACAAAATGAATCAAACTTTAAATGACTGCACACGGGCTCAGGAAGGTCTTAGGTAGACCTTCTTGAGCCTTTGTTGAAAGGAAAATGTTTATTTTGTTTGTTATGGCGTAGTTTTTGAGAGAGCAGAGTGGAAACTCTGGTAGTTTCCCGGATCTCGCTGGGCAAAAAGTTATTCTAAAGCGATAAAAAAAAAAAAACACGTTAGCGTTCTTGAGAAGGGACTTGATTAATGAACCTTCGGGCGGTGGGGGCTAAAAAAGGTATCGAGGTGCTGAAGAAGGAGGGGGGTTGGGGAGCAGAGAAGACCAGGTGAACCTGCTCCGGAGGGTCTGGGTCTCTGTTTTTGACGGCTGGTGCGCACACGAAGTTCACCGGTGGCGGCTTTTGGATGGCTCTTATCTCCTTAATATTTCAATTTGCGCCGCGTTTGGGGTCGAGAAAGTGTAATCCTCTGATGATGGGGTGAGTACGCCGGAAGAATTTTGTTGAAGGCGGGTAATGATCAAAGCATATTGCGGCACTGTTTTGAATTTTATTGACCATGAATCAAATAAAAAAAGTGATTCCAAATGTATTTGATGTTTTTTTTGATAGTACGTGTATTACATTTTGAAGTTTGCCTTTAACAGCTTGGTAGAGTGATGTCTTGGAGGTGATTGATTGCCTTAACCAGATTTTGATTTTCGGTGCACCTAACTGGGGTTGTGAGTTCGCTGGTCATAAAGCGCCAGCAGCGATTATTAATTACAGCGTGTGCGTCTGAGTAGTAATCGCACCAGTCAGTAAAGGAGGGGAGCCGCCTCAATATTCCGTTTTATACACAAAGCCCACAATATAAGCACTAGAGATCAAACGTCAATCTTTACTAGCATTTAAACATTGCTCTCGTTTTACAGCGACAACTGTTAGTGGCCTGTTTCACGATTTTTAAACGACTTGAGCGTAAACGCCGTCAGTTTTCCCGCTAAATTTAGCGGAAAAATTTGACGTCACGTGACCTATGCATCAATTCAGTTTTCCCGCTAAATCTAGCGCGAAAACACACCATGTCCTTAAAATCATTCATTCATCAACAATGTATTGATTTACGCTAAATCAACGCAACGTAATTTCAATATCAAATCCCCGTATGACGCACGATGGCGCAACGTCCATCAATCGTCATCGTCATATCGTGGAATAAGCAACAATATGAAATTTCTTTATGCGCCGACGTCCTTAGGCCTCCTTTCCTCAAAAACTCACATTTTGGGCGCCTATTGCATTTTTGTAACGGAAATGTACTCGTCAAAAAGAAAGTAATCCTGCCTTTCCTGCAAACAGGATAATTTCACTAGATTAATGTCGCAAGGGCACAAACCGTCGCTTCTTGATTTGACGCAATTAGGCTTGAGGGAATACCGACTAAAAGCAAATGCCGTCTGTCCCTTTTTGTCTTTTTTTTTTATCCAGGCAATTTTATGTTCTCAATTTTCTGCATCCTACCCCCCCCCCCCCCCCTCACCCCCACCGTTAGCCTCATATTCTGACAGAGTTTCAGCCTCTGCAACGCGTAGATTAATTTTTCGGGCCGAATATTTTCTCGATTAAACTCGCCGCTCGCTGACGGACGCAGTGTAACACAAGGGCATAGCCTCCTGCATACTGATGAAGCCTGCCCAGTCGCCGGTTGCCAGCTGTCACCACAGGGGTGCGCCGCTTTTCCATACAAGAGAGAAAACGTGAACGACGAGAACGTTGCACCTTCTTGCATTCTTGGTGCTGTTGTAGGCATTTGGCGTGGTAACTGTGGGTCGCCCTCAAAAAGACTTGCAAAAGAAGTGCCCGAAACTGTCCTTCCCTGAGACCCCAAATAACACTCGGGGCCATGAAAACAGACTGAAGCTCATGTTGAAAGAAGACTGCGTCCAAAATTCTACTTTCTGGTACCCAAGAGTACCCCATTTGGGCCCCTGGTTCCCCTTTAGGCGACGAACATTAAAGAAGGCTTCTCTAGACAGGACTTAATGTCCATATGAGTGAAGCCATAGCATCCTTCTGAGGCGTCACACAAAGCCCAGCCTTCGGGCCTTCCTCTCGTAAAAGTTGAATCAGCTTGTTTACCATTCTACGGCATCTTTCGGTGCTATTTGAATGGCTGACCTGCCCAGCTATCTCTCACGTAACTCGAGGTAGTGAAAGGTGACTGACGACAGGCACAGTACGTCATCACGAAACGTGATGTCCCCTCCATACTGCTAGGAGACAGCGTAGCGGTAGTAACCCCAGAGTAGGGTATTCCTGAGGACTCTGGCTGGTGCAGTTCCTATCCACCTTCTGCTTTTCGCCTGGTCCTTGGCCTCAGCAATAATAAGTTTCATTGTTCGCTGTTTCGACATTGTGCAAGTTTACCAGCTTGTCCGTCTGGCCTGTAATTTGTGCTGGGTCATACCTACCGTCCACTAGATTTATTCACTTTTGGAAACTACACAAACTAAAAATGGCGCACACGATCAGGCGACGTGATGCCAATGGATAGCGTGAGTACAGTGAACTAAAAAGGATTGAGTGGGAGGAGCTACGGGCTCCGCTCATGCTCTCAGTTGAAGCTCAGAATGTGGAAAGTTGGCGTGGTGGCGCTGCGATCGAAGTGGCTTGGTTCGCCTGGATTTTCGTCATGACGTCACGTCTCGTAAAGGACGACGCCGTTGCGACATCTAGTCGCCGTTCTAACACGGTCATGACATCGCGTCGCGTCGAGGACGACGCCGACGTTGACGTCGACACCCTACGCAACGTCAAACGTCGCCCTGACGTCGCGTGACGTCGTCGTCAACGTCAACGTCGACGTGAACGCGGCGTCACAACGACATCACGACGAAGCCTTGACGTCGTGAAACGTCGTCGCCTTCGATAACATCGACGTCGACGCGCCGTTACGACGACGTTCGAATGTCGTGTAACGTCGTCGTCAACTTCGATGACGTCGTGAAGTTGTCCGGACATTGTCGTGACGTCGAGTTGCGTCATGTCGACAACGACGTCAACGACCTGATGCTAAGCGTTTTTATGACGTCTCAGTGATGACAAGGACGCCGTCGTCTTGACGTCGCGTGACGTTGTGTCGTCGTCGTAACCGTTCACATCGACGTCGTCGTCAACGCGATATGACTTAAGAACGCGGTCTTGATGTCGCGTAACGCGCATTGTCAACGTCGACGACAACGTTGACAAGTCGTCGTCGTAATGTCGCATGGCGTTGTAACAAGACGTCAGGTCGCGGTGACGTTGTGTATTGACGTGACACCTGAAGTCTAGAAAAATGTAGCCCGGGACTCTATTGTTTCTGACTTTCACCTGTGTGCCGGTCGAAAGCAGCGTTGGAACGCAACGTTCTTTTATATATATATATATATATATATATATAAAACGCCACAGTTTGGAGCATGTGGAGCGAAAGCTCGCATTGCAGAACCCAGGGATCATGGGTTCGATCCACGCCCCGGCCAGTTTCGATCTGGATGAGCTTCGTACCGACTGCATGCGGTCATGTATCCCTACTGCGTGATGCGCGTTAAAGACGCCAGGCCAGCGGTTGTACTGCAATGGCTAGATTGCTCATCTACAGCTGGGAGACAAGTCACCCGTTGAGACAGACTAAGTTTTAGGCGGTATAAACATACACACAAACCAAATTTAAAAAAAAACGCCAGAGAAAATACAATTTGTGTTAAACATTATCGGCGCGTTTGGTGAAGAGCTTATATTGTAACTCTCGTTTACTCCTTGTTTATGCAAATCCAAGCCACTTTGCTCGTAGCGCCCTTTAATCCTTATTTTAACATGCGGAGCTTCAGAAATAGCACTGCGGTGGCCCTACTCGTTCTTTCTACCGGGTCTCTGAAGTGACGGCCATGCTCTTCAAATCGACCGCAAAATCCGGTTTCTTAACCTATCGCGTTACGATTTTGTGCAGCGTTGCCAACAGGTGGTGCATGTTTTCTTTAAAATTTACAAAGAACGAACTTACCTGAGGAAAAAGTGAAGAAAGAAAAAGGCTTAACTCCTACGAAAACGCAGCAAAGTCACCGGTTTTAAAACAATAGGGCGCCCTATTGACTCAAGACCGGTGGCTTCGCTGCGTTTCCATAGGAGCAATTAAGGCTTTTTCTTTTTTTACTTTTTCCTTAGGTAAGTTCGCTCTTTGCAAATTTTATAGAAAAAAGCGCCATCTGTGGGCGACGCTGCATAAAATAGTAGCGCGATAGGTTAAGAATCCCAATTTTGCGGTCGATTTAAAGAGCCTGGCCGCTATTTGAGACACCCGATAGTTCACTCCAGCGTTAGTTGGTGCGATACTTGGAAGGTACTGCATCGTGATTGACTAGAAATTCCGGTGATGTTGCCTCGCGTAGAGTTTCTGTATAAGGCTCCTACGGGAGCCAGACTTGTGCGTTCATCCCCGCAGCGCCGTCATCTCTGCACGGCAAGCTGATCCTGCTCTTCACGTGACTGAATTCGGCGAATAGAGCGGCGCCGCGCGTTCGAGGCGCGTGGCGCGCTCAAAAGCAGGGATTCGAACGCCGGGGAGCGTGCAACGTCTATTTTGCTGCACGGCATTTGATCCGGCTCCTCACGTGATCGGATCTCGGCGAATATCGGCGCAGCGGCACGTGGGAAACACACGCTCAACTCTAGCTTCGCGCGGTGTCTCGCGTAAACCACACCCGATCGCATGAAAAACTATACTCTGTTTCATAGCAACGCTGCTACTGGCGCGAGTGGCTTGATCTGTCATTTGCTCGCGATCTCGCGCAAACAACCATGGATGAACCCGCGTCGGCAGTAGCTGACGCTGCACGCCAAGTAAAAACAGATAGCTAACACGTTCTCGGACGCGCCGCTCAAATTAGGTGGCACCAGCGTGGCCGTTCTTCGCTAAGTAACGTTCCCTTCTACGTGCCGCTTCAGGTTCACGCGGAGCATGATGTTGACGTCGAATGCGCTCCATCCGGACACCCAGGTTGAGACCGTGGGTGCCTGCCCATCGACGACGTTCTCTCTTATGGGCGCGTTTACGCCGTCGAGCAGCCGCTGCTCGCTCCGGCACCTGCTTCGGCCGGCCCATCCTCGCGCGCAAAGGCTTCCTTTGCGAGGGAACGGGCGACCGAAGGCGAGAAATAGCGGGTGACGAGGAGCGCGATCGCATGACCCCCAGCCAGACTTGTAAGTAACGCGTTACAAGTAATGGATTGCTTGTAATCGATTACATTTTACTGTAATTTCGTAACGCTTCAATTACTTCCTTTAAGGAGTAACGACCTTTGTAATTCAGTTACTTTTTTTGCTATAACCGATTACAAAATTACCCATTACAATTTTCTACATTTCATTTTTTTTTTGGTGGTTTAGGGGGGGGGGGAGGGAGAGGGGTTAAATGTGATGGAGTCACTCAGCTCTGGGCAACGGTCAATTTTGTTCTTCTTTTTCGAAACCACTAAGCACGGGACCTCGAGGATTAGTAGGCCACTTCACTATGCTTCGTTTCCTGGGAACATTTTTCTTTTGGTACACCGGAGACTAGTCTGGGTATGAAAAATGACCTTATCCAGACTCTTGTGAGTAATATATTTAAACAGCGCTCTGTTTATTTTATTTTATTTCACGAAGAGGGGTTGGGTGTGTTGGCGTCACTCACTCAGCTCTAAACAAAAACGGTCAAGGCTTTCTTCTTTTTTTTTTCGGAACAACTGACTGCGAGATTTTAAGGATTATGCTACCGTAATAAAAAAGTTTAATGAAAAGTAACGTGGGAAGTAATCGATTACTTTAGAGTAATTTTTCGGTTACTTTTTTGAGGCTGTAATTGTAATTGTAATCGGTTACTTTTTACAGTGAAGTAATTGTAATTGTAATCGGTTACTTTTTTCAGTAACGTGTACAAGTCCCAGCGCAGTCGCTGATCGGGCGAACGCGCTGCCCTCTCCCGGCGCATCTCTCGGCGCCGAAGCCAGCCGCAATAAATACGCGCACATGCTCCGTTCGTTTTCGGCAACCCGACAATCGCCCAGTACAATCGAGCCCTGTATGGCTGAAGGATATAAATATATTCGTAACACCTATATCACCGGATAAACCAATCTAGGGCGCAGTAAACTTGACGTGATCCTGCGCTCTCTTCTGCGCGTGATTAGTTAAGCCAGTGATAGCAGCCGGATGATATTGCAAACAATACGTCGAAAATGTGGCCGCCTTTGGCGAAAGGCTGGAGGGAAGAACTTGCCTCAAATGTCTGGCAATCTTTTTTCTTTTCTTTTTTTTAATCTTGAACATTTTTGGAAAGTGTATCGAGTCTAATGTTCCAACTTGTATTTGCGTAGTTGCGCTAATGTTGCGGATATAAATGTGAAATGTGGCGTCTTTTTTTCCCTTCCACTCTCGTCACCACCCTAAACATATTAAACAGTCTCAATAAAACAAAAATATTGACGACGAGCATTGCTCCAATGCACTTTTGGTGCTGCTCGTTGAGCTCCATCCGATTGTAGCGTCGGCTGCGCTCGAGATTTGTGTAAAATGGAAAAAAAAAACACTAAAAAATAAAAAATATATTTTTTTTTTTTGTAATGGGTTTAGGTGGGAAACTGCGCGTTGTCTGCCTACGTCTCCTCTTGTACATCCTCTCGCTCGCGCTGTTTTTAATCGTTAATATGGGGCACATATTTTTAGTTGTAAATTTTTCTACGAAAAAAAAGCTTTTTTTTGTGCAATATTTACGCCGTTTGATGCCCCGCCCAGGAACGTAGTCAACTACGTTCCATATCTCGGCTCTCATTGGTTGGAGAGAGGATTGACGTGTTGATTGTTCGTTTTAAGATTGTTTCTAAGTGCCGCAAAAGTATTTTTATCTACTATTTTTATGTTTGAGAACAAAATAATTTAGATAGAGTCATTACTGTTTTCAAAACTATTACGATACTGCCAATCCGCTTCGGTTTCATACAGTAACAAACAGGGCTGTCTGCGTTTGCGGTGCGCTGAACGAGCTTATCTAATTTTACAAAGTGCGAGTCGTTCTGCGTTCACCGAGGTGCTTAGAGAAAGATCTCAACCGATTGCAGCAAACAACTGTCACGAGTAAACGCCTTCGGAAGCGCTGTGCGGATTACTTAATAAGTAATACGTTACAAGTAACGGATTACTTGTACCTCGTTACTTTTTCAAGTAACTTAATTGCCACGTTACAATTTTGCGGCAGTAATTTGTAATGTAATTTTGTTACGAAATAATAGTGACGTATTACTTTAGTCGCTCGTTACTTTATAAAAATGTGATCACACTACAGAAATTGCAGCAATATGAGCAGGCAATTGAGCAGCACAAAGATAGGAAGTTCAACAAAATAAAAAAAATCTTCAGGAGGAGAATAAACGAAAAGAAAAGACGATTTGTTTTAATGACCTGTCACTAGGTCTACTAGAAAAACGTCCAATGAATACTGTAAACGACTAAATTTTTGCGAGGACCTAATTTTCGCGAATTTCGCGAATCGCCTACAGACTCAAAAAATACGTCCCGAGAACAATTCGAGTAATATGTGAACGCTACGGAAGCTACACTCGATTCGCGAAAATTAGAACCCGCGAATAATTTCAAATTTTCAGCTTTGGCCCGATTCGCGAAAATTTGATCCCGCGAAAATTAAGTCGTTTACAGTATACGAAAATGCGAAAAAAGAAATATAATGACCACAACGTCGAGTAGGCGTCCTCTTTATGATCTCCCAACGGACGTACGCGTAGACGCTGTTGCAGAGCGTGCTCACCACTAGCTTTGCTTAGCTTTTGTCTGCATAATTCCACGAATAATTTCCATCCCCCGTTAGCAAGAGGGATGGTGGGTGTTGTTGCAGCTTTCGCTGTCTTGTCAGCTTACATGTGAACTGAGGGCACCTATATTCTTTCTCTTAAATACAATATTTTATTTTTACAAGGACTACCATAATGGGGGCTATAAAAAGTGGAAAGTAGTGTTGCAGAAAATTTTGGAAACATCAAAATTGTTTTTTTTCTTCATAAATGTACCGAGAAAGTAACGTGGAGGAAATTTTAATTTGTAACGTTATGGGCAAACTAATCCCTTAATTGTTTAGCGAAAGTAATTTGTAACGGTAATCTGTTACATTTGAGGCTCGGTAATTTGTAATTTTAATCCACTACATTGTTTGAGTAGCGGACATACGACTGCCTAAGCCCAGCGCCCCACGTCAGCAATGTACTTGATTTGGCTAGACTTCTTCATTCTCGCCTGTTGATGGCAAATAAAGATGCTGGTTCCTGTAAAAACGGCCCGCTGCTCTACGAATTCTGCAACCGTCGTGAATGCAACCATGGTTTCAATAGCGAAAAGATACCTTCTTAGTAAGTTTTTGCGAGCCATTCGCAACAAGTTTATCTAGGGTTGTTCTCTTCATTTCGCTTTTAAAGGCAAGTAGCTTGCAGGTTTTGCAGTGCACCTGGCCTGCCAAAGCGAATATTTCTAGGTCGCGTTTCAATGGTCCACCATGACGCTCACCCACTTTGCTCGCGGATGCCATGCGAAAAAAAATAACTAGAACAGAAAATCTAGGACTGCATATTTTGTTGATTTTTTGTTTGTCCTCCCAGTAGATTTTCACCGCGCATCGACAGACACTGACAGGCGCTTGTAGTGGACCGTGGCTCGTGCATCATGGAGCGCTATAACGCCGCTTTCATGGTCAAGTCTTGCAATCGTTGCAGAAGTTTTCAGACGCGGCGAAATAGCAGACGGACGAAGGCGAAAACGGACGTCGACGCGAAGCTGTCATGTCCGCGTCTGGGGAATGCAGACGACGATAGGCGGTGGTGGAATAGCAGACGATGGCTCAGGCTGCCGTGCGTCTGCCAGCGCGACTAGCAGGCGATGTCAAATTTCCAGACTAGATGCACCGGATGTCGCGAAAGTATGGTGCCTGGAGCGCGTCTCCGACTGGAGTTTAGCATCCTATGCTGCCCATAGCATTGACAGATGTCCCGAAGGGGCAACAAATGACGCCACAGAAGCCTGTGTGTCATGCTTTTGCATGTCGCGATCCTGGTGGTTGGCCGTAGAAATTCTGGCGAAAAGCACGAGCGAACGCGAGTGTCGCTTTCGTCATGGCGTCCCAATTCTGGCCGCCCAAGCTGCCGACTGTCAAATATCAGATCATACAACACAATACAGCTTTAGTTTGCAATCCAAAACTTAGATTAGACATCACTGGCTCTTTTCTCACCTAGTTGTTAACTTGTTGGTGGAGGGGCTAGGGAGATAGAAGGAGGAGGAGGAGAAGAAGTGGAAGAAAAAAGGAAAGAAGATAATTTTTTTGATAGGAACGATACTTTAGAACGTTCACATCTAAAGAAATATAAAGGTTAATACAACATTAATTTAGATTAAACAATATCTAAATAATTTGCCGTGTCCGGTTCACTTGGTTCCCTAAACGACATAATTTAAAATCAATATTCAACATAGGAAATGAATAACTAAATAAATAGAAATAATCATCACAAAAAAGGGGAAAGAGGGAGGAAAGAGAAGGAATAGAAAAAAGAGGAAAGAAAAAAAACGTTTAACACTGAAATATTATTCTTATTCTAATTCTCATACAGGATATCTTCATGAAGAAAGTTGAATCGTCGTCGTCTTCTTCCAGAAGATCGATCGGGCACAAAACAAGACAAACAGAAATTTACATTTAGAGCAATAGAATCTTCAGAAAAGGAGAAATCCAATATACAAAAATAAATGCCCGTATTAAATTCCAAGCCCATTCCTGAAACTATGGTTTCGATGCTCCCCAGTTCTTTTTATCAAATTGGCTTTTATAAAAAATTTAACTTTGGTCATTTAACCCTATTCATTTAGTTTAATTGGTTTAAACCTGTTATGCCATTTGGCGGTGCAGGCTGAGAGTTACAGGTTTATTTCTTTTCTTTTTAGCTCTCGATTAAGCATTGTCAAATTGGAGAGCGATCTGCAGCAGAACATGGGTCTGCCACATACAGCACCGCTGCTGGGGCACTGCCAAGATCCCGATTGGCGACAGCATGACACTTGGATGACGTCATTAGGCGGAAATCAAAGGACCACTTTTTTGGACGCGGTAAGCCATAGCCCCCAATATACCGACGAAGCCTGGCAGATCGCCACGGGACGCGGCCGCCGAAAGTGAAAAGCAGAGCGGCAGACAACGGATGAGAGGAGAGGCATGTAACGGGCGCCCCGCTGCGGCGAGACGCCGAAACACACTTCTCCCGAGCGATGGAATGTCCGCTCGAGCTCCTCGCGTTCCTCGCGCTACCGCTTCTTTTCTTGTCGAATTCGAAAACCACATTTCGGGTCCTCGCCGCTGCAAAAGCTGTGCGCTGAATACTAGGTTCCCCGAGAAATGCTCTGTGCTACCAGATCCTCGCGCTCCAAATCTGCGATCGGACGCTCTATTGCTCCGTCGTCGAATTGACGGGCTTTGTGAGTATGGAGGAGGCTATGGGTAAACAGACAAGTCGGAGACGCGTTCCAGGCACCATAGCGAAAGGGAGAAAGTAGGCTTGCGATCATGTTCGGCCGAACAGCCAAGCCAATCCAGTAGTAATTGGCGTGGCCACTGATCCGTGGGCGAGGCTTAGAGCGGGCCGTGACCTCTGCCTAAATTGCGTTTAACGGTGTAAATGACCCGTTGCCCTGGGGCAGGTGGCCTAAGCGCGTCCGCAAGATGCCACCATGTTATGCTGGCTGCGCCATCCACGCGGCGCTGTAACGTGTGATTTGGCACGTGCCATGTCCGAATCCAAGCATCTGTCAGCATCTGTGGACGCGCAATAAAAAAAACGTAAAAAGAAATTAAAATAACATAAAAAAGGGTTATGCAGCTCGCGGCCTCAGCGTCCCATTAAATATTCCTTGCAGCTTGATTATTTGTATGCGCCGAGGACGTGAGGGAGAGGAGGAGACGAGAGAGTGCGGGTACGTCAGGACGCTCGAGCTCTGATTCGAACGATTAGTGGGTAGACCTGAAGCTAGCAGCCTTTGTGTACACTGCATCCGTCGATCGCGTTCGAATGCGAAAGCCAATCGCCGGACGCCGGCGTGCCGCGTTCCAACGAGTTCGACGACTGCAGTGGACACGAAGGCAGCTAGCTTTAGGTCTACCAACTAATCCTTCGAATCAGAGACTCTGAGGTCCTGACGTCCTCGTGCACTCGCGTCTCCTGCTCTTCTCACTTTCTCGTCGCATTGCTTTTTTTTTTATAGCTTCCGTGAGCACTTGTGTTTTATTTGACGTGATAGTGAAGTCGAAGCTCCTTGCGAAAGCACGTTCCCCTGAATGATGTTCGCACTGCACGAGCGCGCGTGCTTGGCAGGGACACTGAATGCTACGGAGCTCGCTCATGGAGCCTCTGCTACGCTGGCACTTTGGATGTAACGAAGTAGAAAGAAAACTGTAGTGGGAAGCGTAATGACGCATGTTCGAAACGCGAGCCACAAATATTATATTTTGCTCGCCTGAATCGCTACTCCGATCTTGAGAGCTGCGGGTCTATGCTGCACGAAAGAAAACTTGTTTTCGCGAAATTAAATATGATTAAGTATGATAGATTCCGAGTAGCACGACTTCAAAGTGCTTTACATTTGCCTGGATTTTCTGAATGCTGTGACAGGAGAAGGGGCCAGGGGAGGGAGCTGTCAAATTATCCACAAAAAAGAATGCGCTCCCATTTATGCCATTTAAGAAAAAACGTAATTTTCTCTTAATTTCGGGCTTTATTTAATGGAACATTTGTTTAGTTTAGTGGGTTACTCAGGTACCGAGTCTTTTCCGCCAGAATGAACGACGAAAAACACAGAGTGGCGAACCTAGCTAGCCTTAACAAAACTGCAGACTACCAATGCCACTTCGCAAGCACTCTAAGAAACACTGCAGGGGGAGGGGGGGGGGAGAGAGATTGTGATCCGGATCTGGGGTTCTAATCTAGACACTTGACGAAAACGTTAGCAAGGAATTCGACGGTCCTGATTGGCCGGCACCAAGCTCAAGCGCGGCGCCGGCGAATCACAGCTGACGAGTTCCTAGCCGAAGTTTTTGCGAAGTGGGCCGATTAGAGCCGCCGGAAAGGCACTCTTTTACGCGCTCCGCAACAACAGTGCTTCAAAGGTTGCCTGCTATGCTGCGATTTTAGCAATTCTTAGCGGCCACCACTCACACGTTAAAATTAACCAACTCCGGCAGTCTACTTCCAAACAACCACTTTTTATATATAATTTTAAATGTCATCTCTAAAAAAACAAAGGCTCTTCGAGCCCAGTCCGCCTTCAGTACCGTCCATCCTCGCAGCGTTGACTCATTTTAATTTCGAATGTCGCAAACATTCCAGCACCAACATGGGCAGCATGACAACTCAGAACCTCTCCCGTCGAACTACGCATATCAGATTTGTATGTGACTCGTCTTTCGGGGCGCCCGATTTCAGAAGCGGAAAAGCTTCACGCTGTATGCAAAACAGTGCTGTAACGTGGTGGGGTGCTGCTTCTAAAATCGCCTCCATCGATGTAGCGAGATTTTCTTATTTGTGCCTCTTAACTTTATTTTGTTTTTGTTGTGGCGTGTTCTAGTTTTTGCTACCACTCCCCACCGTGGTTTTGTTAATGTTGTTTTATTTCGCTCGCTTCAGAGGTTCGCAACTCCAAAAATCTATAAAGAGATGCATAAGCAACGAGCCTACTCACACATTCATCATCGAAAAAAATAAAAAATTATGAGGCGGATTTATTTTCCCTCATTTCAAAACATTTATGCTAGTACAGGCAATACGGTCAATAATGGGCTGCTTGAAATACACTTTCAAGTACTGGAAAAACAATTATGTGCATAGAATCATTCTTGAAACGTGTTAGAAACATCTGAAACGGGTACTACTCCGATTTTTTAGTTACTCAAACTAACTATAATGGTTGAATCTTCGGCCTTTACCCTTTTTCGTCTGTTATTCAGTATCGCGAAATTCATAATAGATATTTTGAAATCGGTAAATGAAAAAAAGAAGAAAAACAACATTCAAATATACTCGCACTTTTCAGTGCCGTAACGTTAGTCGCAGGAAGGCTTACCATTCGAGTAAAAAAGTCTAAGCCATAGACTATGTCAAGCATTTGTTTCTCCGTGTTGGTGAGCGGGTACTAGAGCGAGCTTCCAAAACCTTCATTTGACACCATGAAACTGCTTTGAATCAGTCGGGAACAAATTCATACAGCCCAAAGAGAGAATTACTGCCTTCCGCTGGCGTCACTCTTTCGTTGCTGCCAGTAGAGACTTTCAGTCTGAAAAACACGGTGTGGACAAAAATTGTAAATTCAGTAACTTCGCGAAAAACAAATTATTTTGACCTAGTATTTGAGATACTATTTCAGCGATGTTTTATATGTGCGTTTAGTAAATATTTAGGCAAATCGGGGGCCACGATGAAATTGCGCGGAGTACCCCTTAAGTTCGCGCACGCGCATTTTATTCGGATCAAAGGAAGGCACCCGGCTAAAAAACAAAAAAAAGTAAAAGACGCACGTATAAGACGGTCGAGTAAGCTCGTGAACAAGAATGACTGCAGAAACTACTATTGTTGTCCATGTTGAGTTAACCTGAGACCGGGGTAGAGAAGAAACATCAAAACGTAGAAGAGACTGAAAATAGACATAACTATTGTTGGTTGTCAATGAATTGCCTTCAGGCTTTGAACGATGTTGTTTCTCTCTTACCTGATGAGCAGATATTTCTTGCTGGAGATTTTAATCTCCCAGAGCTAAAATGGCATGCTGATGACACCACTGTGCCAAGTGGGGCTGTTTATGCTGAATTTGATGATATTTTGACAACTTATGGTTTCGAGCAATTTGTCCAGGTCCCAACTAGAGGCGAAAATATGCTGGATCTACTGTTGTGTAATAGTTGAAATAGTTCATGATGTAGCCGTCCTACCAGGAATTAGCGACCACAAGATAGTCACTGCCAGCTTGACGTTCCCTCAGCTTTTCCGTGCCCAGGATAATGACAGAAAAGTCTTTATGTACGATAAAGGCGGTTTTGAAATATATGACTTGGCATATGTGGGAACTAACGAATTTTAAACAATATAAGATCAAAACGATCTTTTTTTAAAAAACTGCCTTCAATGCCCTTCAACAGAGTGTCGGGGTAGCCAGCGGCATTGTCCTAAGATCGAACACTTGGACGGTGTCGCTGGGCACCGCCATGTTGCCGTGGATTTCGCCTACTATTGGTGAGCAGCTAGCGACGATAGCGCGTCCTTATTGGCTCCTGAATGCGGTTGATAGCGTGTCAACGCAACTGTGTGTACATGCTTGGTGCAAGCGCTCTTCGCAACGCATCCCGTCCGCTTGCCGCTACAGAACCCGCCGCGCTCAAACGCAGATATGCATATAAGGACCTTAAGCCGCTTAGCGAGCGGAGCATAATCGAGACCTGTTAAATATTTACGCTAAAAAAGAATAAACTAAATTAATTGTTTTTTTTTAGCTGCTGTTATGAGTCGACAAAGACGTACCTTGCGCGGCAAAATATTAAGTACGCGTCTAACCTGCCACTCAATACTCTTCGTGTTTTTTGTTGATTGTTCCCTACGGAAATTTGCGACTGAAAACGAAAAACTTATATTTATATACAAAATGTATTTTTATATATTAATGGTTCTCAACGCTAACACGGTCCCGGCGGAACACTTTGCGGGGGAAATTCTGATCTAAAATTTGCTATTGAGTATAGAAATTTTACGTTATAAGTCCGGCCTTACACTTTTCATTCCCGTAAATTGTGCTCGGGAACACATCTTGCTTTCTATCCGCTTCGTGCCACCGTTCCAGTCCTTCAGTATATTTCATTAACTCAAAGCCGCTTTTGTGGGCACGTTTGAAGATGAAAAGAAAATGAAAAATTCTATGAAGGCATTATTTCGTTTTCACAGAAGAGATGCCCAGATAATTAACATGCACCTCGCCTCCATACACAGTGACTCTGCCTTCTAGAGCGAAGGATCGATTCTTCTTTATGGGACCTGGAGTAGATGCAATATTATTATCATTCCGCAAAGTTAATAAGAAAACGACCGACATAAATTTAGCGCTGAAACTAACCTTTTATTTTGAAGAAAATTTAAAACAAATATCGGTCCCTTCGCCTTTAGCGCGCTTTGTAATTCAGCAGCCATCTTGAGCCTTGCAAGCTACAACCGAAATTGCCAGTCACTAAAGCTGGTGAGGAGGAAGGCAGACGATGGGAACCTGTGTTGGTGACAACAACTTTGAAATGTAAACAAGGTCATCGCTGCGCCATTCCTTGGCAAAAAAGGCTTTTTGGTACGTGATAGCTGCAGCCGGCGTCTCGCAAAAAAATATTTAGCTGCTTAAAGTCTTTCTTAGAAGCGTAGGTCGCCACTTTTGATCTTCCGAAATGTTTTTTTTTAATATATTTTTGAGCATCGAGCATCTTTGTGAGTTTTATTAGAGTATTTTCAGGGCAGCAGTAAAGTAACTTGACCATATTAAGGAGGAACGGATGGTCACCTATAGGTACGTCGTCGCATGGACGCCGCGTCAAGACCCACTGTTCGCGGCTCAAGTATCGAACCGAAGCAGCAACCAGGTCTCGAGGGAGGGCATTATTGGCATAAAGCAACAGTCAACTTTAAACTCTAATCAAAAATTGAAACTGCATGACCACACTCGATATTGTGCACAACAGACGCAAAAATTATCAAAATGTTCGGGAATCATATTCAAACAACAATTCCAGACTTGACATAACAATAAAAACAACTTCATTAGACGTTTCATTTCCCATGCAGGAAGCATCCCCAGTAGACACAGTGCAAGTGATGGCTTTTTTTTTGTTAGGGCAGGGGACGAGTCGTTTAGAAGAGAGAGAGGTCAGCATCCCGGCGGGTTGCTCGTCACTCTCCTCCTCTCCCATGAGAGCGACGAGCAATCAGCCGGGAGGCTCACCTCTCCCTCCCCTGAACGACTTACTGATGATGACTCGCGTATGGGAGGCGTAACGTCTAATTAAGTTGTTTTACTGTTATGCCAGAGTTGGCGTAATCATTTCTATCACAATGCATGCATAACGCACTCCTACGACAACGCTTGAAACAGAATTAAGAAAAAAACATATAAAATGAGAGACAACGAAGAGATACAGGTAATTCAAAACAACAAAGTACATCCTGTGTTCTTTACGACTCGTAGCTGTACCCGCCCATCCAGAACCTTTTTCTCCTGTCCCGGTCCTTGGCTCGCAACTCGGCCACCCGGCGTTCCATCCCCTTCCTCCCCGGGAGTGCAGAAATAAAAGGAAACGCCGGGTGAGTCTCTGCCTGCCCGTGCGTATTTCCGCCGCACTCCGGCCACACTCAGAAGACAAGGCCGACACTCTTGGCCCCCAAACGTCATCACCAGTGGATATGCGCAGAGCCGCCTACCTGCGTCAGCATCTTGAACAGCGCGTCTTGCTGCGTCTCACGCGACGTTGGCATTCGGCGAAGCTATGACGGACGCGTTTTCCGCTTTTGCCGCAACTTCCTTTGAACTCCCTTTCGCGGTCGGGGTTTGCCAAACAATGACGTAATGCTCGGCCTTGTCTTCTAGGTCGCATTTCCCCTGCCGGAAGTCATTGTAGTCTCCTTCAACCTTTTCTAGCTGCGTCACTCGGCCGTACGCTTCCTCATGGCGGCACCCCTCGTCAGGCTCTTTTGGCCTCTCCCTGTTCTTACTTTAGAGCGCAGCTCTTAGGCGCCCGTTTCCGGCTTGAGCAGCGTCGCCGTCGCCGTCGCCGTCGGCGTCGGCGTAACCGCGCGGTGCATGATGGGTAATTTTCCCGCTAAATTTAGCGGAAAATTTTCCCGCTAAATCTAGCGGGAAATTTTCCCCGCTAAATCTAGCGGGAAATTTTCCCCGCTAAATCTAGCGGAAAATTTTCCCCGCTAAATCTAGCGGGTAATTTTCCCGCTAAATCTAGCGGAAAATTTTCCCGCTAAATCTAGCGGAAAATTTTCCCCGCTAAATATAGCGGGAAATTTTCCCCGCTAAATCTAGCGGAAAATTTTCCCCGCTAAATCTAGCGGAAAATATTCCCGCTAAATCTAGCGGAAAATATAAAAAAGCGGAAAATTTCCGCTAAATCTAGCGGAAAATTTTTCCCGCTAAATCTAGCGGAAAATTTTCCCCGCTAAATCTAGCGGGAAATTTGAGAATTTTCCCGCTAAATCTAGCGGCAAATTTTCCCCGCTAAATCTGGCGGCAAATTTTCCCGCTAAATCTGGCGGTAGAATTTTCCCCGCTAAATCTAGCGGAAAATTTTCCCGCTAAATTTAGCGGAAAATTTTCCCGCTAAATTTAGCGGGAAAATTCCCCCCTCCTCGAGGTCACGTGACCCCCAGGCCACGTGACCCCCTCACCGAGGTCACGTGACCCCCCCCCCGTGCCTCCCCCTCCTCCTCAAGAGCTGCGCTCTAATTCGGCGTTACAGGGAGTTGTAAACGGCTTTCACTTTTTTGTTTCATCTCCAATGCATTCAGCTTTTTAATCTCGGAAATAATCAGTGCCCAATCACCGCCAGTGAGTTATCTCGACCACCTCACTTATGAATGGACACATGTGTTCCAAAATGTATTCGATCCGACTGTGGAGCAAACGTTTCGTACCTTGGCGTTTCAAAACTAACTCGCGCGTACTCGATGACGTCAAAACTCGCATTCCAGTAAGCGTTTTTTTCTCCTGACTGATTACTCACGCTACCTTCCTCCCATCGGTAGGTAACGTCGGATGAATCGAGTAATGGCGTCACGTGATTTCTTCGCTGTGTTCGCCATCTGCTTTCTGCGCTCACAGCCGTCAAAGCTCGTTTGTCGTCGTTGGCTTTGGTAGCAGACGTTTGAAATTCCAGAGAATGAGGTGCAACAATTTATGTGTGGCTATTGAGTTTTTCCATTTTTAACGCATCAAATTGACTGCTGCACAACAATCAGACCTTGCACCTGCTGCAGGAAGGTGTACTCGTTGTTATCATTAAAGTGCCGGCGTAAACAGAAGCTTCCGCATCCTCGCCTTCGGCGTTGGAGTGAACTTAGTATTTTTATGTTCAAGGGTGAAGATGTTTGAACACAGTAAATGATGTAGAAGTCATTTTGTTTCACAAAGTGCGCGTAATGATAAGATAACGCCTAGTAAAGCAGTGAACGATTCGAAGATATTATGTATATTATCAGTCAACAACCCCCCACATTTCCTTTTCCAACAAAATGCATTTAGCGTTTCGAAAGTTGCCTTTGTGATTTTGTAATCACATTTGCGTTAAATGGAACTTTGCATATCACTATTGCAGAAATCCACCTGGGCTCTACCGCTACACCGTGTGGAAGAGGATTCTAAACTTCTGCAAAACGTAATCGGCACAAATGACAATGCTTAGAACGTATACGTTTAGAGCACCTTGACTAGACTTACGGAGATAGCGCTGAAACAAATGTTTGATGTCTTACTGAAAGCGAGTAAGTAACTTTTGATCTCAATATATAGCCTTAAATGAAAATGAGCGAGTAGAGCCGGTGCAGCTATTTTCGAAAACACCGCGTTGTCACTGTCAAAGAAAATCTTCGCAGCGGTTAATATTATCATCTCTTTGAGTGCTTCCTCAATGATCGAAAGCGATCGTCTGCTATTTTCCGCCATCGCTGCTATTTCTTTTTTTTCACTTATCTTTTTGTTGTAGTTTACGGCGAAGTTAATCTGCCTAGTATCCAGGAGATAATCGTGCATACCATTACGATATGTTTCAGGGTGAACCTAGAACGGATGTCATGTGGAAAAAAGTGAACATGTTGGTAAAACCTCACTCTCGTAGTGACTCAATTAAAACGATTACTGTAAACGGGGAGTGCATAACTGGCGCCGCGTTGGCTGACAGATTCAATAATCATTTCGTGGACTTAGTTGATAGCGTTCACTCTGTCAATGCTTGTGACCTAGTCTATAAAATTTCGGAGAGTGTTTTTCTTCTGCCAACTGACGACAATGAATTGATATCAGTATTTAACAATTTTAAAAACAGTAAAAGTAACGACGTGCATGGCATTCAGGTCGGGCCTGTAAAGCGTGTAATTCATTCTATCGTCCCTTGTTTGACCCACATTTATAACCTCGCCCTTCAGGATGGGGTATTTCCTAAAAGAATGCAAGTGGCCAAGGTGTCCGTCCTCTACAAGGCAGGGGATAAGAACAACGTGGGTAATTACAGGCCTGTGTCTGTACTGCCGGTATTCTCTAAAGGACTAGAAAAAATTATGCACATGAGACTATATGCTTTCTGTGAAAAACACTCAATTATTACCCCTTGTCAGTTCGGTTTCCGAAAGGGGTACTCGACAGAGTTGGCGCTACTAAAACAGAAAGAAATGATACTTACAAACATCGAAAACAAACTGCTAACATTAGGCATATTTATCGATTTTTCGAAGGCATTCGATCGCCTTAACCATAAAACTTTACTGCAGAAACTGGACCTTTGTGGCATCAGGGGTGTTGCCCTGAACCTAATCGAAAGCTATTTGCAAGACCGTTTTCAGTATGTTGAAATTGACGGGGAGCGTTCAAACATGCGCCAAATAAAGGCAGGTGTACCGCAAGGGAGTATTCTCGGGCCCCTTCTCTTCAATCTTTTTATAAATGACATAGTGAACTTAGATAATAGCGTCAACTACATAATATACGCAGATGATACAAGTTTGTTTTTCTCTGGAACTAGCACTGACGTCATAATAGGAAGAGCTAATCAATTCTTGCAGGGTCTAAACGTTTGGACCACCGAAAATTCATTAACAATAAATGTTGCAAAAACTAAGGCAATTATTTTCCGCGCAAAAAATACAAGCTGCACCAGCAGCCTGCCGGGAGGGCTCTCTTTTGCCTCACGAGATGTGGAAATTGTAAAAAATGCTAAGGTGCTTGGCGTAACTTTTAATGAACATATGCTGTGGGATGAGACAGTGCAGGACACAACCATAAAACTCTCAAAGGTTGTAGGCGTTTTATATAAACACCGTAATATCTTGCCATCCTCGATAATGCTGCTTATATATCACGCCCTGTTCTGCTCATATTTCGATTATTGTTTCCTGGTTTGGGGTACCACTACGAAAACGAACGTTCAGAGACTTTTTATAATGCAAAAGAGGGCAATACGAATAATATGTAATGTAGCGTATGATCACTCCACGAAATCTTTGTTTAAAAAGCTTGACACGTTAAAAATCACGAATTACTATAGTTACAAGCTTTTGATGTCGTATAAAAGATCATTAAACAACCCTGTTAGTGTGTTTAATTCAGTCTCAGGTTTGGAGTCGCGGGACTCAGCATACAGCACTCGTCATTCTCGAAACTGGGCCGCACCGCGCTCCAGAACCACTTATGGTGACCAGAGACTGGCTTTTACTCTCCCAAGAATTTTAAACAACCTTGAAGCAAAGGGAATTTCCGTGGCAAACACAAGCAGAAAGGAAATTCGTGACCTATTTGAGTGATCTATTGAATAGGTGTTGTCATGTTTTGAAGGTGCAGAGGCAGTTGCGTATATATTTTTGAAAGTCAATGTGCATTGTAGTGTGCTCATTACTAAACTCTCGGAGCAAGCGTGTGCTACTCTGTATTATGTTTACCTTGTTTAACCCTTCGCACTGTATATAATTGACACCACTGTCCTGTGTATATAATTGACACCACTGTCCTGTGTAAGCACTAGATTACCTGTCTTTATATATGTTACATTGTTCTTTCACTCATATGTTGTGTTTCTTCTGCGGATGTAAAGGGGAGGCGGGGGCTTCGTCAAGTAGCGACATGCTGCTTTTTTCCCTGCCTTCCCCTCTCAGATGGAGAGGAAATAAAATTGATTGATTGAATTGATTGATTGACATAGAAGAGCGGCTACTCGACAAGATTGGAACATAGCCCGAAGCGCCGGTCTCTCTTCTATACATGTTTTGCAGGTACGGCCCCTGGGAGCCACCACCCTGCTCCTGCTATGCGCAAAATCGTCTGCTGGGCCAGCCTCCTGTTGAGGCAGCGCTGCCATTACTATTCAGGTTCGCTGCACGCGGGTTCTGGCTAATGCGGCACCCGACTACGTATTGGCATGGGCAGCTGAAAACCGTGTGCACATCGATTTTCGCTGTACTGCCCCCGCGCTACGCTAATGCGGCACCGGTGTTCAGATTACCCCATTTTGAAGGCAACACGGCCGATGGATCGATGCATGGATGAATTAATTTTCCTTCTGCTTCCCACCTTGTAATCGGGTGACTCACAGAAATTCTGGATTCTGGGTCTAGCCTGTTAGCTTCTTTTCATTTACTAGCCGCACTCTCTGTTCTGTCATTATGCGGACCAGGATTTGGGCTGCTGGCCATGCTCAAAGGCTGCCAAACCGTTAACTGTGCGATGTGGAATTTTAGAAACACCGACCGCCGACTGAGTTTCTGAAACTTAGTTGCTCGGTATTATGCTTGGCGTTGCAGGTTTTTTTATTTATTTATCTATCTATTTATTCATTTTAATACCCTTAGGCCAAGAAGGGGGAGGGGCACAAAAAAGCATGCTGAAAAAAATGAACACAAGAGGAATACAGAACAAAGAGAGCAACCTTGTTAGCAGTGGGGTCCACAGTGGTGCAGGCAGCAAAGGGGGTTCGTTAACGCCCCTTATGTAGTTCAGTTTGATGAGGCATGGAATGTGAGGGTAAAGCTCGAAGACGGTTCCAACGAAATGATGTTTTTGTGCGAAGGATTTTATGTATGCTGACGTTTCACAGAAGGAGGTGCGCCGACCCCAATTTGTCCAATAAATGACTAAGGGCTTTGGCACTGTATTCACATAAACGTTATCGTAACAAGTCCCTGAGTATTCTCAGATACTGAAAAGTCGCACTCAAGGTCAAGCGCTGCTTTGCCGAGCTTGGCATTCTTCATCTCAGTTGGGTGATTTCTTCGATGTCTGCACACCAAGAGGCCGTCAACATAAAGCAAAAAAAGTTAATTGTATACGAGCATTTTGCTAAATTGTATAGGGCGAAACACGACATTTTGAACAAGTTTGTTACTACAATGTTTCCGGACCTTAACGATTCTCAAAAGGTCGCAATCATTCACTCCACGGAGTGCGGTTTTACTTGGGAAAAGTCAATATGTGGCGTAATCAATATTCTTATACAATTAGTACTAAAAATACGCCCTCACATTCCTTGTTCCTCTTATTTATGGTCCCTTTCAGTTTGTCTTCAAAAAGGACACTCTCTAACAAGAAAATCACAACGATCTCGACGACACCACAAGCTGCCATGCACCTAGGAAGCGCGCGTGTGCTGCATTTTAATTATCGCCTCATGCGTCATGTCGCCCTTGTCGAAGCCTTCTTCCAAAGTTTTTCTCGGCACATGCAAACCCATCGTTTGCGATGCAAAAAAAAGAAACTGCACAGAAATAACAGCCGAAAACAATACCTATTCAAAACAACCAGCAAAGGCACGTGTATAATAACAGAAGACTAAAAAAGAAAAAAGAAAAGCTCCAAAGTTTCGCTGCCGACTCTGTCGGCCAGCTTTCCAAACTGAACGCCCGCCAAGATAATAAAGAGATGCAACTAGCTAATTCCATGTTAGTAACGCCGCGCACGCGAATGTCTCTTCCGCCTCAGTCTTCGCACTTTCGAGGAACTCAAAAGAAGAAAAAAAGAAGTTAAATACAGGAAGAAAGATGTGGCGTGGAACTCTAATGTCGACAAGGGCACGACAAACTTAATGACAAAGGAAACGCTGTCGAGTGCGCGCTTGCGAGGTAAGGAAGCGAAAACTTGCTAAGGTCGCTTAAAAAAAGTGTTGAGGTCCGCAAGAACAAACTTAGCTCGAAATTTGAAGCGAAAAATAAAAACGATACAAACAAAATGTGACGAACCTCCAACAAAACATGGTGTCGTCAATATTTCACGACCCCCCCCCCCCCCCCGCCCATCCCCCAAAATATATATATATATGGGTGGTTTCATTTGAATTCGACCAAGCTTGTCGGGGTGGGTCCTCAGAATTATCTGTAAAAAATATATGTGAAATCCCAATCCCTGTGATGAACAAAACTGCCTTTCAAAAAAATTAGAAATATGCAGTTCAAGAGAAAAAAAATATGGAACGCTGCCGGGTGAAATGCGCGGAAATCGCGATTTCATTTCTGCTCAAGTTAAGGCGGTCTTTACAAAATATTGAGTTTTCACTTAGCCATAATACTTTTTTTACTATAATTATGCGATGTGTGCTATTTTTAGAGGGAATTTATAGATTTTTACCTTTTTTATTTATTTTTACATAAAATCGCAAACATGCCACCCAGAGCAATTTCGACTAACATTGGGATAGCTATATCAAACGAACGGTATGAAGCTATGTCATGAGACATATATCAATACGTAGCTAATTAAATAAGCTATCGATTGATATGTTTTTTGTTGTTTATCGATCTTATTGAACACTATTGATTTCACCCCAAATGTGTACAAAAATTGAAAATATACAAATTTTGAAATAAATTTTCTCAAAAAGGCCATTTTTTATTTTCTTCTAACTTTTTTACTTCATAGCCCATAAGGTGTAGAAATAGTGTATATAAGTCTTGGGTGTAATATTTTTGTTGTATTTTGGTGACAACCAGTTCAAAAAGCCAATTTTAAGCCTGTCACTCAATCCTTGGTTCAACAATTCTGGCTTCACCACAATGGTACAGGCGGCCTCAATAATAACAGATGGTTTTAGAACCAGATCATCATGATCAGTTTGCCATTATATATGCTCATGAGGACTCCTGGAACATCTGACACACGTTACGGAAGGCAAAATTAACCATTCATGTTAACAGTGATGCCACCTGCAGTCTGAAAGCGGGACGAGCTAGACATTATATTTCGAGATTTGGCGGGCGAGTGTTCTTAGCGATTAAATTGTTGAAGCAGAGTGCGCTTAAATGAACTTGAATATGCAACCTATGTTACATACGATAGTCCGGTTTCCGAGAGAAATGAAACCCCTTACTATTATTGCAAAAGCTGTTATAGCTAGAAAGAACAATTATTAAAATTTTTGTATTGCTTTGTAATTTTGCCTTAAAATTTCACGGCTAAAGGACGCTTCTTGTTATTTCCTCTACTATGAAACACAAAGAGGAGCGAAATCGGTAGGAAGAACGTAGAGCTCCTGCAAGCGGCCACCGACGTTTCACCAAGAGAGTTGGACATATGGTTGTAATTTGTTTATATAGTTTAACAAATCACGAACAAAATATTTCTGACAGTCACGTAGAACTTTCTTCAAAGAGAGTCGTCTTCAAAATAAAAATAATAAAACAGACATTTTTTTCTTGCATCAAACGAGTTGCTCTGTGGTTCATCGAACTGACTCAAACGCCGGTCCCTTTTGATCAGCGCGAGGGAGAGCAATGATTGTCTCAGACGATACATCTGAGACAATCATTGATAAGCTTAGTTGACCTCATTGACCTACGATAAGCTTTGCTGACCTCGTGCGTCCAACCGAGGCTGTGTATCGAACCGGTTCGCTGTCCCCAACTATTCTTCTCTCACCAAAGGATGTCACTGCGCAAACTTGTCTGTCTCCGTCTAGTCAAGGTTAACTAGAGGAGGAGCCGAACAGAGTATACTTTTGACTTTATCATGCCGATCTCCTGAACGCGCGGAACCTTGTTTACGCAGGGGTCGCAACGCATCTTAGTTATGATCGCTGTGATTATTGACAGCTGCCGGCAAGACCAGTCTAGGGCACACAAGCACCACACCAAAGAGGAACTCTTTCTCGGCGTCTATCTCTTTTAAGTTCATCTATCTGATTTTGTACGTGTTTCCTAAAGTTTGCAGTCCTCGTTTATCCCCCGATTTTATTATCGTCGTTTTTCGCCATTTATTACTTCCCTTCCCTTTAAATGAAAAGACATACAGCGCGCTCTTTCTTGGTGATGCTTTTGAGCGATTATATTCACACAGTTGTCGATACTAAAACAATAAGAAGATAAAAATAGAAAGAGAGAAATAATAAACAAGCAAAAGATCGCGGCAAGGAATAACACACGGGTTTGAGCTTGAAATTAGGTGGCCACTCGTATTTCGCACGTCCACGTTTCAGTCATGGCTGCAGTTTTCAGCGTCAAATGGAAGTCCTGTGCCGACTACTTTGAGAGACATAAGCGAGTGATATACCGCAACCGATATTTTCGCCCCGTAACTGACCTCAACGTAGAAGCATTGAAAAAAATCCTGTCTCCAACCAAAGCTGCTACTGTTCTGTCGACGGATATTCTCTGCCAGAACTGTTTTCGACGCACCGGTGAGCAACTTTCAGCCTCTACGGTGAGTGACCCATCTTCAAGCTCTCCGGCAAGCTTCATTGAAGAACATGAAGTAGTAGATGACATTAACGAAGAAATATCTGCTAAAGGGCTTGAGACAACTCCCTTGCGGATGCCGTCTGTCGTAAACCCAAAGAGCCGTCACTCCTATGCGGCAAGAAAACAGCGGGAAATGCAAGTGTCGTACAGCAGACAAGTACGTAAAAAGTTGGCTACAGCATATAGCCTGGAAACAAGTGACTCAAACTCTGGCACTGAACCCTCCTGCCTTAACTGTGACGAGTGGTGGGCAAACCTCAGAGAAGCCTTTGTCAAGACACCGTCTTACCAAGAGAGATGCCAGCTGCTCACGCTTGTGCCTGCAAGTGTAACTGTTAACGAGGTCGCACGTTTAATCCCGGAGGCATCGAGCTACATACTAAAAAAGGCCAAGCGACTTCGTGAACGTTTTGGCGTATGGGATCGTCTCGAGCCATACCAAGGCGCTAAGATAGGCGAGGACATCGTGCAGTCAGCCACGCGCTTTTACACCGACGATGATTTCGACTGTTCCCGGCAGAGCCCCAACAAGAAGGACGTTGTAAACATTATGAAGGATGGGGAACAACAAGCCGTTGTTAAGCGCTACATGACCAGGTCCATCCGAGAAGCCTACCAGCTGTTTAAGAAAGCTAACCCGTACTCCAAATTAGGACTGACCAAATTTTATTCGCTGCGACCAAAATGGGTTAAGCTGAACCCTGACCAAACCGTGTGTGCATGCGTGTGCTGCACAAATTTTGATTTGTGCTTATCTGCGCTCAACAGCGTACGGGAAGAAAAAATAACGGCTGAGGATATTGTCGCTTTGTGCCTTTGCCCAGACTCAACGCCCAATTGTTTACGGGGCGAATGCAAGAAATGCCCTAGCATTGATCGACTCTCCTTACAAGAATTACAATTGGTTCCAGATGAGGAGATTAAATTTTGCACGAGGGAGAACGGCAATTTGGTGAACAAAACAGCGGACTCGATCGCCTTTTTGAAAGAGATGCAAAAATGGGCCACAAGGTTTTCTACTCACGACTTCCTCCGTAGAGGTCAACGGGAAGCTGCTCGGATTGAGAAGAGCAAGGTGACCACAAGACATATCGTCATGAACTTTGATTTTGCGGAAAATTGGACGGTGACCCTTCCACATGAAATACAGGAGCATCACTAGCACAAGCGTCAAATCTCTGTGTTCACATGTGTTGCATCGACATCGCAAGGTCCCAAATGTTTCGGTGTCGTGTGTGAAAACCTGTGCCATGACACTGCCCACGCGGTACTCGCTCTAAGGTGCATTGAGGACTGGCTGGAGAACAACATTCCAGTTTATACGTCGTTCACGTATATATCTGACGGTGCACCAGCTCATTTTAAGAATAGATTTCAGCTCTACGAGTTCCAACGAGCCGGTCTTCCGAAGGTGAAGTGGGTTTTTTCTGCCTCAGGACACGGCAAGAGCGCCTGTGTTGGAGTAGGGGGGCTACTGAAGCATCAGGCGACGGTGCACAACCTCCGTTCGCCTGTGGATGAGGTCATACAGACATCAACGGACTTTGTGCACAAGGTGGGAAACTCTCCTGAATTTAAAAAAAGACGACGTGAGTGATTTCCGCAAAACCAAGAGAGCCGAATGGGGATCCATACCGGTTCAAAAAGGCATCCGCCTCTCACACGTGTGGCGACTTGAAGAAGGTGAAGTTCGTCTTCAGCGAATTGCATAATCGCTATTTTAGTGCCTACATGGTATTTCAAAATGCTTTGTTAATTTAGTGCCTACATGGTGTTTCAAAATGTGTGACTTTGTTAACTATCTAGGCAAATTGCAGACGTTTCGTAAAAGCCTCTGCATGAATACACGGGGGAGTGTTGTGCACCATGATCAACGTCTATGTATGTGTATTTTATTAACGTGAATACGTTAGTAGTTAAATCGAGTGTTTTTTTTTTGTGTCGTGATACCAGGGTTTTGCTTTTTCATTTTGTCAGCTGAACTTTGTCTTACGTGTGTAAACGTATAAGCAAAATAAAAATATCTACATAGCTCAAACAGTTCAAGTTTGTGCAAAAAACAAATGTCCGTGCGTTCATCAGTGGAAAACATAATTTTCATGATCACAGAAGATAGGTACTGAGCTGCTTCATGAGTGATTCTTTGGTGTTTATATTTAAATTACACTTCTTTGTGTTACACTGTGCGTCAGCAATTTTTAAGATAAGAACGTTCGCCTGCCAGAGCATCGGACATGTCGGCTCGTATAACAAATAGACTGCAGGTGGCATTACTGTTAACGTGAATGGTTAATTTTGCCCTCCGTAACGTGTGTCAGATGTTCCAGGAGTCGTCATGAGCATATATAATGGCAAACTGATCATGATGAACTGGTTCTAAAACCATCTGTTATTATTGAGGCCGCCAGTACCATTGTGGTGAAGCCAGAAGAGTTGAACCAAGGATTGAGTGACAGGCTTAAAATTGGCTTATTTAACTGGTTGTCACCAAAATACAACAAAAATATTACACCTAAGACTTATATACACTATTTCTACACCTTATGGGCTATGAAATAAAAAAGTTAGAAGAAAATAAAAAATGGCCTTTTTGAGAAAATTTATTTCAAAATTTGTATATTTTCAATTTTTGAACACATTTGGGGTGAAATCAATAGTGTTCAATAAGATCGATAAACAACAAAAAACATATCAATCGATAGCTTATTTAATTAGCTACGTATTGATATATGTCTCATGACATAGCTTCATACCGTTCGTTTGATATAGCTATCCCAATGTTAGTCGAAATTGCTCTGGGTGGCATGTTTGCGATTTTATGTAAAAATAAATAAAAAAGGTAAAAATCTATAAATTCCCTCTAAAAATAGCACACATCGCATAATTATAGTATAAAAAGTATTATGGCTAAGTGAAAACTCAATATTTTGTAAAGACCGCCTTAACTTGAGCAGAAACGAAATCGCGATTTCCGCGCATTTCACCCGGCAGCGTTCCATATTTTTTTCTCTTGAACTGCATATTTCTAATTTTTTTGAAAGGCAGTTTTGTTCATCACAGGGATTGGGATTTCACATATATTTTTTACAGATAATTCTGAGGACCCACCCCGACAAGCTTGGTCGAATTCAAATGAAACCACCCATATATATACGTGCAATTTAATACATAATATGTAAAGAAAGTTGAGTATGTTCGCAATGAAAGGAAAAATCGACAAAAACAGGGATTCATTTTTCAAGACTATAAATAAGTATCGAGACAAAATCCAACTTGCGCTGGTACAATTCCTGACAGGAACGTCAATAAACACACATTAGCGATGCTGAGGAGCAGATAAGGTGATTTCAGAATATATTATAATTAAACTCCCAGTTTTCTTTCTCTGTTTATTTATAATGCATTCGTTCCACGGAGCATTTATCCAATCATATAAAATCATTTTATGACAATTTTAATAACTCAGTAAAAGCCAATTATTTTCGCGATACCCTAGTTGATAGAAACAACATGATATAATAAAAATGTTGAGTGTTACATCGTGTCTTTGTAGAATCAATACGTTATATCCGCTCACGCATAAATGATTACTTTTCTGTCTGTTGCATAAGTGAAAATGTTCGCGTCAAAATACTCAACCACTCATTGGGTGAAAACAATTCGCACCCACAAAATAGAATTAAATGTTTAAACACGCATTATTTAACAGACGCGCACACAACCGGACATTCCTCAATTCAACATTTCGGTATATTAATAAAAAACGTTCCTTGTGCTATTCACACCCCTCCCTTCCCCCTACCCACAAACAATCCGAGCGTTTCAGGCTCAGTAAACGAAGTGATGTCTTTCCTACAAGGGCGAAATTGAATTCACCAAAGCGCCTCATTAAAAAAACGACATTTCCTCGGAAGTTCTCCTGGCCAACTTCCCAAAACGAACTTCCGCAGCAGTTATTCTGGCATCGTCATTAGTTTGAAGGGAGCGCACACCCCAACGAAGTGCTGTACGGAGAAGGGGCGTACGACGTTCTCCAGGAGTACATCATGGCGGTTGGTCACGCTACAGCTATTCTCAGAGTAAGCCGTTTTCCGCGCAACCCATGTTTGGACGGACGGAAAGTAAAAACTTACTTTTCTTTTGTAGTGCGTGGCAGTTGCCGTTTACTAACTGGAAAATTATGTGCTACGCGGTTGCAGGTCGTTAGTGTTCTTGTCGTACATGGTAGAAAAACTTGACTTTTGCGTTTTTCTCTCTAAACAAAGAAACGGCGTGCAATTGTTATGAAGATTGAAGATAAAGCGTTGTCTTTCGGAGCACAGGGTTGAAAATGGCGAACACGGCGCCAAATATTGATAAGTGCACGAAATCGCTCCCCATCCAAGAACAAAGAAGAGTAGTAAATAGTGTGCCTTGTTTCTGCGATGTGTTTAAACTTGCTGTGTTCTTTTAAATGATATTCCATTTAAAAGGACGATGCAAGTCACGCATATTTGTCCCGAAGCAGGGAGCGCCCTTAACAGTATGCTTTCCCACTAAACAGGTCTAGTGCTGAGATGCACCCTTTACAGGGATCCACGTACTTGGATTGTTTCAATACGAATATTATTCGTCTGACTACACTAAATAGAGCTATGGTCGATTTCTAGAATTGCAACTTACTACACGACAACATGATATTTAATAATATAACAATAATAATAATAATATAATAATTCTGCAACCAAATTCTAAGCTAAATAATGCTAAAATGAAGTAAAACACCGACATATTTGGATTCCTAGATTCTGGATTAGCCTAATGCGAACACTCGTTTTCTATATTTTAAAATGACAATTCAACATACTTCAAAACGCTGGCGCGGAAATTTAATATTTTCCCCCAGTTACACCGAAAGTGTTTAAGTTTAAAAAAGTTATACACCCAAATCAGAATAAACCCCATTGGGAAAATGAGCACCCGTGGCACTAACGCATGCAGACACTAGGAATCATCTCGTACAGTACCTTCGAAAAAGCGTTTTCAGCTTCTCGATGGAAACGTAATTTTACAGTAGAAAAATAAACATAAATAAGAACCTCCAACCGAAAAAGCATACCACCCCAGAATATTCTATCTCCACCACCAGACAATTCTATTTCCACACATACTCGAACCAAAATCTAAATTCCCGCCTACGGGTTTTATTTTCTTAACTACTGAATGGCAGTTGAGCCGAACTCAAAAGCACTACCTGCAAATGATGTCTACAAAAAACCCGAAATTTTAAAAAGTATAAAAATGAAAAAAAAATCATACAGCGCGCAGTGCCGCAATTCAGCTTCCTCCTATTCCAGAAAAAAAAAACTGATATATATGTATTTTTATTTACCGCGAAACCCCTTCCAATCTCCCGAATTGAATAGGGAAAGAGATTTCCCGGCGCGATTTTATTGTTTTAGGCACTCCTTTTGCACAATCATAATTTTCTTCGCCAATTGTATGTCCGCGTAGAGGTGTTACAAGGACACTTTTCCAAAAGTTCTTTTCAGATAAAAAAAAAGAAAAATGTGCCTGTTTTTTTTTTTTACGATCTAGGTTTTTCGAAGGATGAACAATATTTTATTTATCTGTATGAACAAATTCATCGACGAGAGGTTCAGCAGAAATAGTATATTTCCTACAGTGTCAACACTTCATTGTTTCCTGATAGTATATATATATATATATATATATATATATATATATATATATATATATATATATATATATATATATATATATATTATCTACCAATGTAAACATACTCTACAGAAAACAGGTTCTCGAATGCTGCTACTTGAGCAGAGAAAACCCTTCAAGCAGCAGCCTTTTCTGCGTAACTTGAAGAATGCTATCACACAAGTAAACAATAAGGTATATGTGAACAACTGAGGGTTAATGGAACACGTTTGAAAATGGGAGAAGGGAGCACTGGAGATGCGCAGAATAAATATTTTGCAGGAATAAGTATCTGCGCATGTTTTAATGCAGGGCCAAAGCTATGGCTGTTTTCTGACGATAAAACAAGGCCCTGGTGGTCTTTATTGAGTTAACTGGCCTTTTCGATTATTCCCTCTAATTCTAGCTCAGTATATTCTAGCTATCTTATTTATCCTACTTACTTTCCCAAATTTTTTTCTGAATTCACTCCATCCTTACATATGTCTTTCCATCTATTATTTTCTCCCTGTCTGTTTTTATGTGGAGAGCAATTTTGTCTGCTTCTTCTTGCAGGGGTTCTGGTGATGGCATAACGCCGAGCTCTGATTGGCTCTGATTGCAGGATAGCGGTTAGACCTTAAGGCGGCTTGCTTTGAGGTCTACCCACTATCCTTAATTTAGAACCGATCAAAGCTCGCCGTTCTGACAGCACCAGATCCCTGCAAGAAGAAACAGGCAAAATTTCTGTTCGCATAACTTTCCTTCTGTACTTCTAAAAAAAAAAAACAGCTTGACACCCTTCCCCTTTCCCCCTTTTCCAGAATTACTTTTTTTTTTTACTTTCTCCCACGAACAGCAGTCCGCAACTTTGAGAATTGCAGCTTGAGATCTGGTGATTGCTTTCCAGTCAGTAATAAAGTTCACGATTGCTACAATGTTTAAACTGGACAGGAAGCAAAAACCAAAAACGGAAGTGCAACACTGTCGTTTTAGTGATAATTGTGTTATTTCGGGCATACTCCCCGATTACTCAAGACATCGATTCACAGAGAAACTTTGGTGAATTCCATCTAACCAAAAATTATCTTCCTGCTAGAACCGCAACTTCGAAAACCGTGCATTGTGCAGCGATAGTTGGCAACACGTTCGGTGACGTCGGCTGATAAACCCGACATTCCAGGAAAACAAAAGCTATTAAAATAAAAATTTTGTTACTACGCGTAAATAATTCCGTAAAGCGACACGCCCCGTTAGAAACTAGAGTGACCTCAAATGCGATTGTAAGTATCTCCCATATTCGGAGAAAGTGATCTCATAAAGCAATTTCGTTGCGACATCTCTGATAGCGGATTCCACTCACGCATTTTTATACATAGTTTGATCACCATTTTTTTTGTACCATGTCTCTCTTTTTTTCTCTTTTTTCTTATTCGGTATCTTTTACGGGTCAGGCTTCTTGAGTCAACTATCTTGGATCCAGTTTCCCCGGAATAGATGACTTTCCCGGCAACTCGAGAGGATTGGCGGCTCCCCGTCAAGAACCGCCGGAGCCATTACTCTCGGCAAGCTTCCGTATCGGATGAACTGTCGGTCGTCGCACCACCGCAAAATCACTTTCCAAACTTCCGCGTTGCAACTGTTATTTTCTTTCTGACGTCGAAGTTAAATCGACCTAGCGCAATAAATCAACGTTTACTTCGAGCTCAGATAGATTCGAAGTTAATCGTTGTTTATCCATCTGCAATTGTGCTCCAACCAGACGAATAAAATGGTAGGAAACATTCGCAAGCAAAGCAGATTGTGGCATAAAAGCAAAACATATAGTTCTTGGTACACGTATCAAGAACGCCGCCATTGCGTTTTCAAAATTTGTCCACCGAGACTATAGTGACTGGCAGATTAAGAACGGCAGAACGTGTCTTTCGAAGGCCCGGTCACCAGCACATGCCTTCCGCAGTGCTTTGGGTACACGATTGCACAAGGTGCACAAAGCACCGACGCATTGTCAAAGGTCGAACGCTTGTGCTGGAGGTGGCACTTCTTTCCTGCCTTTCTCACACTGTCAGTGGCCAGAGTGAAGGACGCCGGAGTGTATTGACCAAATACACAAATACATTCAGACGCTTACAGGCATGCTCAAGGCTTAAGGTCAACGCGCATTTACGGCAGATATACACCATTTTTACAAGGGTGCAGCCATCTGGAATGCCGTCCCTTCTGGTGTGTGGTAAAACATCGTTTTGATCTCTCCACGTCGCTGGAAGCTGTTTACAAAAATTGCGCGACTGTCACATATTCTTGTTTTGCCTCATCTATACTTTCTCGCATTTTCCAGGCTGGAATGCTTTACTATTTTTCCGTCCCGCATACCAGACACGGAACCGACATGATTGTGAATGACAGTAAACAGAAAATGTACATACAGCGAGCAAGCGTTCCAAAACGCGTCCTTCGAGCATCAATACGCAAGAAAGAGCATGCCAATCAACAGGCAACAAAAAGAAGGCGTCTACGGAGCGCATGATAACGAGGCAGATAAACACGCGTTGTGATTGATTGAAATCGGGGGAGGCAAACGTACGTGGGCGTACTTGGAGGGTAAACAAACGCACGAGCTACGCAAGCAGCAGACGAACTTGCAGATCGTATGTTTTTCCGTTATTGATAGCACACGCACCGGAATATTACCAGTGCCGTGAATTTGTGCTTTTGGTGCAATATTATTGGTTTCATTAGCTTACCGTGTCAGCAGCGCCTCGACTTGCGATGAAAAAATGTATTGAACTTTCAACGACAGAGTTTCTGCCGTGAGACGAAGAAGCACTAGGGATTGCTTGTTTCAATAACTGCGTTTGTTTCTTAAGATAGAAGATTGGGTGAGTTGGCTATTCATACCTATAACTTGGAGCGCGCAAGAACAATTCGCACGGAAACACGCACACCAGTAAAGAAAAAAACACTCAATGAGCGCTGATTATTAACTCAGTGTTTTATTTTATCTTTAAAAAGCAGCATTGTAATAAGTGAGAACATTCAACAGCTCACGCGAAATCTTACTTAAATTGAAAACACCGGGAAGCTGGAAAAAATATGTGATAGCAGCCCTTCTATAACCGTTTCCGAGAAAGAGTTGTTTAACAAAACAACAAAAAAATACCAAAGTGTAGTATATGTGCAAACAGCGTAGACGAAGAACATCTAATACAACACTGAGTTGATAGCGCTGAAAGAGTGGTTTATTTTTTTACACATGTGCGTGTTTCAGTATGAATTGTTCTTGTACGCTGTAAATCACAAGTATGAATAGGTTTGTTGAGCTCTGCAGAGCGTGATTAAGGTAGGGCAGAATAACATCGACACTTCTTTGTTCACAGTTTAGTCACACAGTGTTTAGGGCACGCTCTCTCGTCCGTGAATATAAGAATTCGTAAATATTGCGATGGAAGCGTATGATAGCGCTCTCCAACACTGAAAGACGCGCTAGTAGTCCACTTGAGATTTGTGCAAGCGAAAACCAAGCAGACATATAGCCTCAAACAAAAGACTAGTGGTACTAAAGAAATAACATCATATATATTTATGCTGTTTTGCTTGTCGTCATTCTTTTTCATATGTGTTAATTTTTGCAGTGCACTACTACTACCCAATCTGCTTGAACCTCCTTGTGATATCGGTCGTATTTAATAAACCTGAATGAAATAACCTCTCGCCTCATCTCATCTAGAAGTCACTTTATTATTGTGAATATCTTCTATACCCAAGGGAGTTCCCCTAAATCATTAACATCTTATCAAGGCTACAAATTATTTAAACTAAAACATACCCAGCGAAAGAAACACCTCGAATTAGTTAGCCTTCACGCGATAAAACACGGCGCCTTGGTACGATCCCCCTTCATGCCACGTCAAAATTAAAATTGGCGTTGGTGTTCTAAGAAACGGTTTACAAACTTAAACTCTGTGTCATCTGTATTGCCGTCCATGTCCCTCTTTTGTTATTGTAAGCAAGTGCGTTAGAATTTTTTAAAGAAAACTGACGTCCTTTTGCAATTTCAGCAACGACAACGCTGTCTAGTAGTTTTGCTCTCTTAATATTGGCTGGTTGTGGCGGTGCAGCACTTATTTAATCAAGCAACGTTGTGGGTAAAGGGAGAACTTTTCTCCACTTTTTTGGTCATTTGACAGTCCGAGCCGAGTAGGTTTACGGCAGGCTATTCCCTTGCTTCCTCAAAAAGGCTGAACTCCATGAGGCAAACTACGCGACATAATACTGACGAACTTCGTCAGACGGCACGCTAGATTTGAGCGCGACGTAGGAGCCACTGTGCTCATGCCACGCGCAGACCAAAAGCCGTCGGGCAAAACTGGTCCATTTTTCGCAGCATATTCGCCCAATGGAGTCCACGCCTTTAGTACTAGGAAGAAGACGGGCGGGAGTTTTGTTTCGAGTCTAGATATATAGAGATGCATATGAACAGTTTTATGTAGCTTGATACGAATGCATGTAAGCGTTAGATATTTTGTTCCTCAATCTTGAGTGGTTGCACTTAGGCGCATCCGAGCCGCCTTCACGTGGCACGAAATGGCGGCGTACCTCGAGACGATATTTGAATCAGAGCATCGCTGCCTGGTTCAACTTGATCGTCGCTTACCAAAAGGACTGAGCACACCCGGGACGATGGGTTTGGCGTAAACATCTGTAGCCAGTGATGCTCCAAATCGGTTAAGGTCGTATGTCGAAATTGGGGGAAGGTGCGGACATTGTAGCCACACTCGCGCAGCAGCTTCTTGGGCCCATTGCGCCGCATTTGCCGTTTTGCTTGTACATCCGAGCGCAACGCTCTGATAGCCCGACGACGAAAGATTTTTCGGATGTATTCACACGCTGTTGGACACCAGGTACAGGCCTTTGTCTTTAGTTGTCATTGTCTCTGTCTTTATCTTTCCATTATATTATATATAGAGGGTGTCTAAAAAAAAATGCATGGTTTTTTCTACTGCAAAAATAAACTAGGCATGGCCGAACGCTCATTCTCAGCGCAAAGTTAGCGCTAGAGGTCACAACCAGATGCCAAAGTTTCAGCCCGATCCGATACGTTATTCATAGATTACAAGTGATTTTCTGAAAATTAGGGGCGAAGCTCCTTAGGGTCTAGCCTTGTCTATCCGTCCGGCGTCCGTGCTCACATCGATTGCACTTCCTCCAAGATCGGCCCACTTTTTTTAAAAAGAACAAAAAAAAAATAAAACAAGTATGCCCGCTTGCTTACGAGGCAGACGTCTTAACCACTACGTTACACTCCAACGTTGCATGTAGGCGCTCAACGTCTATACAGGAGAGGGCGCTGCGGTCGAATGCGTATATAATCGCGTTAAACTTTGCATGCATTGGCTCTACTTTTATAGAGGAGAGGGCGCTGCGGTCAAATGCTCAACTGCGTATATAACCACGATCCATACCACACATTTTCTTTCTGACATGGACCGTTGACTTAAGCGGTGGAGATGCGTTCCCTCGGATTCTGGCAAATCCAAGCTGATCCGCTAGAAGAACCACTGGCTCTGCATTTCACCGATCATAAAGCAGTAATATTGAAGTCGAAACGCAACCCTGAACTGTTTTTAATGCTCATAGGTAGTATGAGCATTAAAAAAAACAGCACCATCAGCACTACCTTTGAACAATAATATCAGTATCATCAGCACCAACAGAGCTTCGCCCCAATCAACATCATTCACCACGTGAAGATGCGGCCTCTATTTTCAATGGGAAAACGGCGGCCGACGGAGATTTCGAATACATGGGGTTCTATGGCACCAGAAACCTACAACGGGCAAAAATGGGCTCCATCAAGAACTTCTCAGAAAATCACTTATAACTTTTGAATAAGGTATCGGATCGGGCTGAAACTTTGGCATCATGTTGTGGCCTTTGGCGGAAAATGAGCGTTCGGCGATGCCTAATTTATTTTTGCGGAAAAAAAAAGTGGAATTTGTTTTTGTGACACCCTGTATATATATATAGGTTTCGGTCTCTCTCTCTCTCTTTCCATGGTACGAAGAAACAAGTCAGAACTTGCTCATAGACTGCGCAGGGCACTAATAAACGCCACGCCTCACACAACACTGTATTTAGGCATCTTCAGTGATGCCTTTCTCTGTCGTGTGCTTTGCGCGCAAGCAGCATCCCGGATCAAGGCTGCGTCATTTTCGCGTTGGATTGAGGTCACCGTCAAAAGGTATATTGCGACGAGCTTCGACTGCAACCTATCTCAAAAAGTGTCATCTCTGCTATCGAACGTGCAAACGCAAAAGCAAAATTAAAAAAAAAATATATATATATATATATATATATATATATATATATATTATACCTGCGCCAGCACTTGACAATACAACTCATTTTTTAAGAATGCGCTCTCGTGCCTACCCTCTGTTGTATCTCTTCGTCTTAGTCCTTGTCTTGCTTTGGCGCTTTTACATTTTAAACACGATTCTTTGCTTTCACGGAAGAAAACATGTAAAAAAGCCACATTATTACGTTTGTTCCCCTCGGCACATAACAGATTGCCTTATTTACAACAAGCAACCTTGACTTTGCTTGAAATCCTCATATAGTTCATCATGGCGTCAAACTCGGCTTTCGTGTCCAACCTTCTTACGCAAAATTGCTTGCACTCTGCGACCAGCGGTCGCGAAAATGCAATAAAATAAAAGTATTAATTATTCCCAACTGTCTTTTTTGTTCTTTTTATTTTTGCTACACTTCCGTTTACACATGATTAATCTTCTTTCCTGAGAGGAATAAGATAAAAAAAATTAGAAAATGGGGGTGGAGGGTACGGTCCGACTCGTAAGCAGCAAAAACATAGTCCGGACCCCGGTGGTGTGCCTTTCATTAATTAACTGGGTAATAGAATATCATTATTTAATATACTCACCCCTTTTCCCCAACCCAACATTATAAATATATATATATATATAATATAAGGAACCGGAGAAAAGAAGAAGATGAACTCTCTTCTCAGTTTACCAGTTTTCCCCGGCCACATAAATACGTCTTTTGGCGAAGAAAACCAGCAACTCTAGCCGTCTTTTGGCTCGCACTCGCTTTCAAAAGGATACGTGGAAGTAACTACGTAGATGAAAAAATTGCGAACCCGAGTAATAAAGATGCGAGGAGTGATATACTGTATATATATAAAAGTATCCTCCCTTCTCCTTCCCCTCTTTCCCTTGCAGACTAGAAATATTCTCTGCGGCGATCTCAAACAGAGCCTGGGCCTCCGACTTCACGCGGAGAGTAAACGAGTTTATCTCTCATTTCCCGACCTCAGCAAAAAAACGGATACAAACAAATGACAAAGCTTGCTTTCCTTTGATTTTTTCCCACGAGAATGTTAAGCAAAACACACGCCAGACGCGAAAGCTACAGATTTTTTAAAATAAAATTTTATAAACAAAGTTCAATCGTGTAAGGTTCCATAATGTAAACGATGCTAAAGATTTAAAAAAAAATTACTGGCGCTAGCATTGACAAAGTGTAGCCATTGGGTGTGTACTCGCGGGATATGAAGGAACAGCCTTATGGGCTGTTCCTTCATTATATATTCTTGTTATATTATTCTTGGTTTGAACAGTGCAGGGATTTTTGTTCTAGTGCATATTTTACTTAGATTATTATCTTAAAACTAGTTAACGACTTCCTAATGCGTTGAGTGGCGAGAACACAACGCATGGAATGGATCTTTGACATTACAGAGCATGACACGAAATAAACGCCATATATGGCACACAACAGAGAGGTTTACTTTAAGCGCAGAAATACTACGGAGTATTGTATACTTTGACAGACTCTCGCGTATTGGTCTCGACATTCCAAAATCATATTCATATGGAATTCCGTTCTTTCGCTTTTTCCACTATAAAAAAGAAAGATGCCTCCTAAGCTGAACATTATTCGCCGACTTTGAAGAACGCATCTGCGCATGAAATCTTTCAACTATCGTGAACAGTTTTAAGGAAAGAAATCATCCTGATAGATAATTCGCCAACAATAAAAAGGTATGTGCGAAACATTGTACTAAAGTAAAATATTCGTAATTTTTTTCTCACACTTCTTAGCTAAACGGCTTGCATTAAAAAAAAGCGTGACAGCTATACGCTATTTTGTTTCCATTCGTTTCCTAAAGCTGAAACATTAACCTAAAGACACATATTTAAGTTATGTTCGGAATACTCCTTTTACAATAAACATTGCGCAAAAAAAATGTTTTTTTTTTGCTGTTGTAAGAAATGTAAAGTTGAGGCGACCAGTTTTACAAATCTTCCCTGACATTCCCACAAACATTTTTAACTCGCGTTAATCTTTTTAAAAGCGCACTAAACAAATCATCAAATCCATGTTATTTTATTTCCATTTAGATCAGAAGATTCAAAAGCACATCCCCAAATCGCAACTACGCCAAATCTGAAAAATGTAATTTCCCTTAGGCACGTTGGCGCTGCAACAAGCCGCGTAGAACAGTGTCGGCAACCTGGCTTAAAAATAAAGAAAAGACTTTAAGAACTACAGCTTAAATATAGACAGCTCAATCAAAACACGGGCTTTGACGCTACTACCAAACCTTGCGGTCAGTTCAAGCGCAGTTTTATTGCGCGTTCAAAACAAATGTTTGCAAATATGCTTACTTTTATCGCACGACCTCGACTTGCAATCGTCTGCTTCCTGTACGCTCACAACGATGCGCATGCGCCAAAAGTGCGGCTACACATTTCCGGCCGCACACGTTTGGTCTTCCGGCCACGGACCCCCAGCGACCGCGGAGATTCTTCTTCAAGCTCTCCCTTTCATCGCGAAATGTATTCATTTATATCCGAGCTTTAATTTTATTTCTGAGAAAAGTGAAAATCACGAAGAACGAAATGCATCTCCAAATGCACACTGCATATAAATCACCTACAATCAGAATTTCAAATAGGGTCATCCAACCATTCTTCTCGGCCTTGTGTGAGAGCGCGCTGGGCTACGGCGAGAACTGCGGGCGCATCCGTGAGGATGCGTCGCGAGACGCCCCTCGCCATGTCGCTCGTTCCCGAGAGCGATGAAATATAGTTCTTGTTTTATCGCTGCGCTTTCACTCCCAGTTTTATATATTTATTTTCTACTCGGGCGTCTGTCCCGTCTATTTGCCAAACACTCGCGATAAAGAGAACGCAGAAAACTCGTTCTTCGATTCATATTTGCAAAGTTGTGTTCATATTCTATACATATATATATATAAATTTCGGTCACTTAAAAAAAAAAAAAATCAGTGCTTCAATAACTAACCCCGAATGCAAACAATGTTGTTAAAAGTGTTAAAATTAATTTCATATTTGCTTTTTAATAAACACTATATATATAAAGCTAAAACGCATTCATAAAAGTGTTTCTCCTTTACGTTTGTTTTCATTTTTAGTCTGTCGTTCAAGTATCAATTTTAAAGATAAATTCGCCTGTTTAGGAGTCTCAGTTTTACCGGAATAATACTTTTTGCAAGCCAGTTGTCCGAAGTAACAGAAAGGTTAAAAGAAATGAGAAAACAAATTTACGTTCTATACGTTCTTCAAGTATCCGCGGCCTAAACCGTCTTCCGAAAAATTCTAACATAAAACAAATGAACTCCTTCGGCTCGTTCATCCAACACCTCAACCGCGTCTGTAAGACTTCCTTTCAATCTAATTTTTCGTTCAGTGCGAACTTTTTTTTCTACGTAGACGGCGCAAGAAATGTGCCTCAATCGATCACACGCGCAACTTGTTCGTGTCTGACATGGTAACCCAGGTGCGGGAAATACGAGACGGACAACACAAAGCTCCAATAGCGTTCTGTTGTCCGTCCCATTTTTGGAGCTGTCTGTGCGGTCCGTCCCGTCTTCCCCCGCTCCTGGGTTTCCATGCCAGTATTGGACGAGCTCGGCTGCACAGTTGCTTCTGTCCGTTTTTCCGTTCCTGTATGCAACTGCTGGTGCCGCTCGACGTTTAAAAAAAAAAAAAAGAAAGATGACTTTTTTGTGCTAAGTTTTTTGGGGTGGTTTTCAATTCATATATAGAATCTCAACCCGTTTTAGCTTGCAGCTTAACAAATTTGTCCAGCTAACATTCTACAAATATGGGGTTTTTACGAACACGGAAAAAAAACTATCGTTAACAAATGTTACCAAGAAAGACCGGGAGAGATGGACGAGTAGGTCCGACCCAAGAGGTCACCATAGCGAAAGAGAGCAATCCTCGACTCACCACTGAAATACATTAGAAGATCAGAAACCCATCACCTCATCTGGACGTAATCACCGACCCGAAGCCTCGTAGTTCCTCAACCCTACCGTCTTGCCTAGGGAAAACTCGCTCAATGCAGGCGATATATAAAAAATAAATACGTTTTCAATCACTAACTCCTCGTCTCCGAGTCTCTCCACCCCCCTCCCCCACCTTTCTCCACAAAAAAAAAGAGATGTCAACGCGTCCGCGGACTGGTGGGAATGATTGCTCACGTGAGCTTGCCATCAATCAGGACGTTGCGTTCCTATCGCCTCAGACAAAAGTCATCGATATTTAAGGACGGATGATGGTGGCAGTACGACGAGCTTGTGTTGTCAGACGACGAACGGCGAAAGTTACGGCTCAGCTGAGCAAGATTCACGGCATGTTTCCAGAGTATCGCATTCGACAGCGTCCGCTGTTACTGCTCAATTTCGGATTTGAGCGGCCATAAACGAGCTAAAACATATTTGTTAACTCCTGTTTCCAAAGCGGACGCGCTGCGAATTACGACCGAAGTTAGGACGCGCCCAGGTCCGGACGCACCACCTGAAATCACCGGTTAGTCATGGTTGTATAAAATAATACTAATTGTGCCGCAAAACATTGTAAATCAAGACCTTGTAAACATCATGCTCCTGTTATTTTGTATTAATCTCGAATAAAAGTTCCCACAAACAGAGCTTTTTTCCCGTTTGGTTTTTTACGTAAAAACATGGTTTGTAAACGCTCATGGTAACCATAGTAAAAAAAATATCGGGCCGCCATCTTGGCACCTTGAGCCTGGGAGTTTCGGTACTCTGGGAACATTTAGGGACTCTAAGTTGATCCTCATAGAGAGTTAGAGTGATGCAGGTGATAGTATACTGCACACGTTCCCTCCTAGCATGCCTTGTCACTCGTTGCTTGGATGTCTTATTGTATCACACATCTCGTAGCTTCCGGCATTTGCGGAGTCACTATGCTGAAGAGGAGCGTAGCAGGCGCCGATTCAGTCCGTTCACGCTCACGCCGACCCTGACATTGTGGCCTTCAGCACCGAAGTCTTATGTCGGGTCACACTGCTCACACATCATACAGAAGACAGTCTGCAAACACGAGTCACCCCAATATCAGTTGGTTGAATGCCGCGTGCAAAGTTTCTGCTTGAACTTGTTTCCGTGCGGCATTCGAAGCACGAATCTCGCGCTGACTCATGCTCGAACTTGTATGCAGTCCGTTTATTGTACGATGTATGAACAGTGTGACCTGACTTTATGTTCACAGAGTCCATTGTCAGATTTGTTATGCTCGTACTTATTCAGCGGGACATTAGTACTCTTCGAAAATTTATGAATTTGAGTACCCGCTTTAGAGAGATCAGTTTTAGCAGTATATTATGCCTGCTATCGTGCTTGTTTTTCTTAGCTTACCTCATGAGGAATACCCGTCAGCACAAAGCCCGTTCTAACTGTCTCTCAGGGAATGCGAGAAAAATCTGAACAAACTATTTTTAAATCTTCAGTCGAAGCTGCACATTCCAAACTGGTTTGTTCAGATTGTTTGGCCGTTGTAAACCGTCAGTACATACATTAGACATCAATGAAAGCGTCACATTTTTTATGTAGTTGCAAAAACGTACATCTACTTATGGTGGCACCACCGCCTTGCAGTGCCCGATGCCGTGTGGCAGAGAAAAGTAACCGACAGAAATTAATAGCTCGTACAACAACGGCTTCGTCACACTGATCAAAAAGCAGCCTTGTTCTACAAATAAAAAGCAGCCCTGTTCTACAAAATCACCTGACATGGTACCACTCTCCTACAGACGTGTACCGCTTACGTAACTCTTTACACAATCGCGGCAATGCGCGACGCAAACGCGGAAACTCGTTTTTCGCCGACACCACCACACAGCCGAAGGTAAAGAAAGTCGCGTGAGTACCGCGAAGCATATGTCAACTACCGAAAACAAGCGGTCGTGTGCAGACCCATATTGACCTCCATTTGAGCCAGCGACGTTGCGGAGGGAACGGCCCGCCGAAGAATATTAAAAGCGACACCGGGGGTACGCTCGCTTCCTTCGGCAATAACATGGGCCCCAGCTGTCCGGGAAAGCAAGCAAACAAGGGGTGGCGACAGCGTTGCCATCGCCGCTGCCAACAAGCAGCCGAAGGCAGGAAGAAAGGGAAGCACGTATCGACCCGGCTCGGGATGCAACAACAAGGCGACGATCCCGAGCACGGATCGAGGCAATAAAACCGGACGACCCCGGCAGTGCCGCTGCAGCGTCGTAAAAGACGCCTGCCGGCCTTCGAACGGCATCGACGCTCCACGCTCCCTCAACCCTTCCCAAAGCCCCGGATAAATAAAACACCTAATCAGCGGGAAGGTGTCAATTCGAGGCCATTTACTTCATTGCATTGGCTGTAATGTAAAAACTCAGGTAGAGTGTTTCTTTTTTCACCTGATTTGCGTTTATTTGCGTGCATTGATAGTTATAGTTTTGCAGCGGCTACAAGAACGTCCCGCCAAATTAAAACGACGAAGTTTTGTGAATTACTCTGTTAATACGCCTGTCCGACCGAAATGTGACGAAACAACCTCTATTTTTTCTCGCAATAATCTTATTAGGCTCTTAATATGGAAGGCGTGTAAATCTTAAAGGGCTCGATATGGTCCGACGTTTTCAACGCGGCTACCAACGGTGGTCCGAGCTAGCCGCGGTACCACGCCAAGCCAGGGGCGCCAGAGATGCGCCTCTCTACAGTCCACCTTCCACGCCGCCGCACATCGACGCGGGGAGTGCGTAGCGCATGTGCATAAAGAATAATTAGAGAGATTAATAGATGGACGCTGCTGAGCCGGGCGGAATGTCATGTAGCATATGAGCCCTCGTCGGGCCATGCCAGCTCTACTCCTTTTCATAAACCTCTCACTAAACTGTAGTTCCGGCGCGTGCATGAGCCTCGATATCAACTGGGGATAATGCAATAGACCTTTTGCTGTCTTACCCAAGCATCAAGGAGAATGCAGGGATTGGTGTTCCACGCGCCGCACGTGCTGGCCTCAGCAGTAGTAACTTTTCCAAAACAAAAACCTAAAACAAATGGCATCTTGCACGCGCGTTCGTCAACGCTTTATTTTGGTTATTTACTTCGAATCTTTTATAAGAGGAAGGCGTGCGCGTGTGGCGCGTGGAACACCAATCCCTGCATTCTCCTTGATGCTTAGGTAAGACAGCAAATGGTCTAGTAAAGGCAAAGGTGTAAGCGAGCTGGACAAGAATGACGAAAATACACCTCTTTATCAGTTTGTATCGTACAGCCAATGCAATGAAGTAAATGACGTCAAACTGACACCTTCCCGCTGATTGGCTGTGCTTGAAAATTTGTGTTTGTCCTTTGTCCCGCTTGATCCCCTTCTTAAGGGATTATTTTCGTCAATCATCCGGGGGGCTAGTCGGTTGAACATTTGCTGCCTATGGGTGGTACCAAGTGCTCTGCTTTGTTCAGCCGCACGAATATCCTAAACTTCTTCGGGAGAAGGAGAACTCGCGAGCTGTACCATACACGAGACATTGTGTCCAGTGGGGATGCCTGGCTGCGTCAGAGCGCCCGCCAGTGACGTTGATACAAAAAGAACTTTATTACCTCAGTCTCGATCCTTGACGTCTGCTGGCCAACTCAGACATTTTAGTTGATCCTCTTCTCAAACTTCCACCTTCTTTCTATTTATCGGAATCTTTGTTTACGATTTTCCGCGACTTATCTTGTTCAAAAGATACTTCTTTCAGTGGAGCGTTTTTTAAAGGTAAGTAATCTTCGTAGTTTCTTTTTCATTGATGTAAATGGGATTACCTTAGGTATGGCATGCCTTTTGAGTGGTTTTTGTTCTACGTTTATTGGTAACAACCTTAGCGTCTTTTTTAGTCTCTTCTTTTTTGTAGCATTAATCGTCAGTGGTCCGTAGCGCTCTGTCCTGTTTTCCTCGTATTTCTCCTCGTTTTTAATTTTTTTTTGCGCTGTTCAATTCTAAGAACATCAACCTGGTGTTTTTCGTCAAATTCCCTGCAGATCAACACAATTGCCACCCCGGGCCGCCATCACTTCCAGGTTCAGGGATTCCGGGTGCCACTGCAAAAGCATGGCGATCACGCGCGGAGCATTTTGGATTTGCGAGCCTGTTGAGCCTGGTGCAAAATAGAGCAACAACTACTTAACGCGGGGGCGCCGAAGCGCGCCAGCCGCCGCCGGTTGCGCTGGCTACGCTGAGGAGACGGGCTGTAAAGTGCCGGCTCTTCGCCAAGGTGACGTGACCATGGCGGGTACGCTCTGCGCCAAGTTACGTCGGGCTATATCGTGCCCTTAAGCCTCAATCACACAGCAGCGTTTGACTAAGTTACTTTGTAATACGAACCCCACCTCCCCCTTTTATTCATCAGTGCTTTTTATTCTGTGAGCCAATTACTCCTCGAATTAGTTACTACGCTTCATACGACGCAATAAAAGAAAGAAAGAAAAGCTTTCATAATTTTTTGGGTTTTATCTTGATCGGAGTCCTTGCAACATAATAAAACGTAGCCAAATGCCATTAACTGTTCCACTACTTTTAATTGTGATTTGTAGAAAAGACTCCCGGCTTCAACATAACCCCATGTGAATTCGAAGCTATGTAGAAGTTGGTGGCAACTTTTTATGGTACGTTGTGAACGGTAGTGCAATAGACCATTTGCTGTCTTACCCAAGCATAAAGGAGAATGCAGGGATTGGTGTTCCACGCGCCACACGCGCACGCCTTTCCTGTATAAATGATTCGAAGTAAATAACCAAAAGAAAGCATTGACGAACCCGCGTGCAAGATGCCATTTGTTTTAGGTTTTTGCTTTTGGAAAAGTTACTACTGCTGAGGCCAGCACGTGCGGCGCGTGGAACACCAATCCCTGCATTCTCCTTGATGCTTGGGTAAGACAGCAATCGGTCTATTTCCCCAGTGCTGCGAAGGACTTCCGCGAGCACACGCGCGAGAGACGCAAGGCGAAGCCACGTGCTCGGGCAACAGTGGAGAGCTGCAGCAAAAGAAAAGCTAATCTATACTTAAGACGTGTAGAATTTTCCTCGATGCTACCCGTCGTCCGGCGAATGACAGAGCGCACCGGTTCGTCAACACGTAGTCATTAACTGTCGCCACGCGCCACGGCCTCATAAATCTCTCGCGCATTCGCTGTGGCAGCCTTTTATTAGTGGCCACTCGCCTGGCCAATTGCACTTGGCTGCCTGGCGGTAGAAACGACCACGGACGATTTAGCAAGCGGGCAAACTGGTCCAACGACTCAGATCCTTATGTTACCCAAACAACGCAAAAAAATAAAACCATGTTACCTCGAACATTGTTTGTATTGTGAGAGCCCACTGGAACAGCAGGTAACCTCCATAGTGAGGTACTCGCCCAAGCAGTTTATACACACCACCGAATGCAATCTTTTATCGGTGCATAATGAAGACCCGCAAATTGAATGTACCCAAAAAGCGTTAGCTAACTCACGCTAATCCCTATTAGTCTTACACGAGTAAGGAACCGATATTAGGTATATATCTCACTCGCTTTACATTAGCATACTGAGCGCACTGATACAAGCATAAAACTAGTGTGTCTACACTCAACAACATACACCCAGGATCTTTTCTTTTTTTTTTTCACGCGGTAAAAATTTGCGTTAGAAGCGGACTCTTGTTGTCTGTTCTTCGCAACCTTGGAGACGTGTAGTTGCGGAAATTAAGATGTTTGCGTAGGTTTTCGACGTTGTCACGATGAGCAAGTGATAATCGAATGAGACTCAAGATATGGCCACGAGCGTAGCGAGAGCGCTCGACTTGACCTGAGTTAAAATCAGTGCTTTGGCGGACATTCAGGTTATGGCTCAAGTAAAAGTTTTGCGGCGACGAAAAATAGCCGGACCTTAACAATGCCCGGAGTACAGAACATTCTGCGTGCGTTACGAACTACAGCAAGTGGCTATAATTGTCATTAGTGGGATATAAATCGTTTTCGCGTGACCATCGCCAGCTTCGTTTGTGACGTAAAGACTATAAAAGAAAGGGGGGGGGGGAGAGACATATTTTTTTGGTCGCTGATAGCGAGATTTTGGATAAAAGGAGCAACAGCAACCGGATCTATTTTATAACCATATTTTTTTCATACATATATACCCAAATGGTCGATTTTATTTTTCCGTCCATAATCATGTTGTGTGCCTGCCCTTAGGTTTTAAATTAAACCTCACTTCGCCAATGAACCTACTTCCGGACCTAAACGATGTGTCACTTTTGCGAAGGCTCACGCAATTTGCCAGCTCTCTCAGAGATCCTTGATGCGCTCGCCGCTATGTTCTATGCCGCTGTCACGCGGTTCTGGTTCAAGAAGCGTCCCTCTGACACGAGAAAGGAGCAAGCAACGTGGTCGCTTCTACCAGCTACGAGTCGACTTCCCGTTATTTCATTCATTGTAATTCCATAACTGCCAGTGCGCAGAAGAAAGAAAACTTGAGCAGTCCTGTGTTACTCCAGGGTATACAGTCACAGCGATAGATGCGTCACGTCACGGCAAACTCGTTGCACACCAGCGTCGCGTTCACGCCCCTTGGGGTGCCTGAACAAAAGCGTTCGGAACAAAATAGACATCTGACAATTTTGTTCCCGACGCTTTTGTTTCTTGTTTTGTTCTGGAGTGCATGAAAGCGCGTTTCCCTGCACGAGCTCTTTGCATTGAAAGTGCTACGACGGCGTTTTGTTATCGGCTATTTATTATTTTTTCCGTGCAGTGGGCATCAGGTGTTAAAACATACAAAAAAGCCGTGGCATAGCTTAAAGATAACGCCTCCGCTTGGCACGCAGCGGACTCAGGTTTGATTCCCGCGAGCGGCGGGCGATCTTTTTCGAGGATTTGGCAACATCGACGACGGAATCCCTACATCTCCAACCACAACATCAACAACCACGGAAACTACAACATCAACAACGGACGTCAGCTCCAGTGGTGGAAGGAGCCCCTAACAACTATCGCTGTAAAACTTAATGCGTGTCTATTAGCGGCGAGATGTTTCGGTGGCGCCCTCGTTCGGTTACCTTTCGTGACGTCATTACCTTGTGAACAAAAAGTTCGATGGTGTTTGTAATGGGCATGGTGGAATCCTGAAATCATAGCGCTCTCAAAGCAACACTGCCAACAACGTCAAAATTGAAGTTCTTACATTCCTCTTATTTTCGTCGATGAGACACCCTTTGCTGACGTCATAGTCAGCATTCAGCCAATTGTGGTGGGCCGACCACAGCGACGCTTTCGATCGCTCACGTCGCCAATAGTCGGTAACATGGTAAGAACCCAGTATATGCTCCGCCTCGAGCGCGAGCTTTCTGCCATTGATAACTGTTTCTCGCACGCGCAGCCAGAAGACGGCGGAAGGCAACTAACGCGTGCTCGATGTGAACTGTTTACTGGGCTCGATACCTGTCACCGACTGCAGTGGGGTATGAGCGTAAAGAATTTGCTCTGAGAAGTATTTTGGAAATTTAGAATAATTCTATAATGATCGCTTTAAAAAAACAAAAACTAAGACACTTTTTTATATAAATCTCAAAACTGTTATGCATGCCCACCTTCCTAAGTGCCAGCAAATTAGTAAAACGTAAGCATGTCGATCTTACCTAGTAGAAACGAGCCGCAGAGTAGCGAGCAGACGGCGCAGATTCGAAATCCTGTCGTCCCCATTTTCCCGCCCAATCACATCCCCCGCCGGCCGCTGCAGTATCCAGCAAGCATAACGGCAAACACACGATGCGTCTAGAAACACCGTCGCAACGTTGGCTTCATGGTTCCGGTCCCGTTCTCTCGAGCACGTGATCCACTTTGAGAATTCCTCTCGACAAATGTTTATTAAACGCCGGCTGGGGTTGCGGACGTAATTCCGACGAGCACAACGTTCAGAGTCTCTTCTCTTTCCCTCGTCTCCTATAAAACAACAAAAACGCGCTGTCACCGGGAAGTGAGCACAAATCCAAGGTGTGTCCAAACAGTTTGTGAAATGGAAGCACCGACGCAGCCGGGAAAGTGACGTCAGCTCAAGGCCCGCTCGGGACACGGGTTGTTGCCGTCCATCGTCGGAGAAAGCCGACTCGGAAGCACGGACTTGGAGCGAGGAAACACCGAATCTGGGCCCCGCGCTCCACGTGGACTCCCGGCGAAGGCTTCACGGGCGCCTTCTCCCCTGCTGCGGCTCCGATACGATGGGAGGAAAAAAGAGGGCAGAAAGGAGCCAAGGGGAAATATCGGGAGAAGCGACAGGGGCGCCACCGCGAAAGGCGCGCTTTCGACGGCGGTGACATCTGGTGGCAACGCGAAGAGCTTTGATCCGGCTCGGAAGAGGTTGGTCTTCCCGGAAACGGTAAATGCTTTTCTTTTTTCTTTTTTTAGGAAAACAGCGCGGAAGACGTGATGACAGAATTTAATGCGGACACGCCTCTGTCCGAAGCATGCTCGCGTGTATGCTTCAAGCATGTCTGCAGACTATGTTTCTGTAAACAATGTAAGAGGACCGTTGTTCAGAAAATAAACCCGCCCCAGACAGTGTATACAGACGGTCTTCTGTAGGATGTACTAGCCGTGTGAGCGCGGCTTTCGGGGACTTTATTGTCGAGCGTGCAAAGGGACGTTTAAGAAACAAAAAGCATATACCTTCGCATTGCCCTCCCGAGAGAAGTGGCTAACCAAGAAATATGGATTTTTCCCACTTGTGAGGAACGGCAACTATAGAGCTGCAGAAGAAGCTACGCCCTCAATTTCTCAAAGAGAGACATGGCGTCATCGAGCAACTCGGAGATAACGCGACTTCCATTGTTTCCTTGCAGGAAGAGAGAAGCTTCCCTCGACTTCTTCTTTTAGGGTGACGTCTGTTATAGTTTAGGTCTTGCAACAGATCCTGGGATGTACTTTGTGCTTCGCGGTGAGTCGTGGCCACTAAAATTAGCGAAAATTACAGCGTCACATGACACTGCGACGTCACAGTGCCGTGTGACCCTTGTTATTACGTCACGTGATGTCACAATTTCCCCGCTAAATTTGACACAAAAAAATGAAAGACGTTTATAGCTGCCTGTAATGCCGAATTAGAGCGCAGCTCTTAAGGAGGAGGAGGGGAGGGAACGGAGGGACGATAATAAGCCTCTCTTCCTCCCTCCTCATCTACTCCTCCCTTGCTCCTCGCCTCCTCCCTCCTCCTCCTCCCTCCTCCCTTTTCTTCTTCCTCTTCTCCTCCTCACACCTCCCGCTCCTCCCTCTATCTCCCCCTCTCCCGCCTCCTCCCCTCCCTCACACAAACATTCATTGATCTTTTGTTTTATATATTCTATTTCTGAGCTTGACAAGCATGAAAGTAACAAACACACGCCGTGTAGATACTTGGCTCCTTCCTCGGTGCCGCACAAAATACAACCTACAGTCCTTGCATTACAAAGTACCGTACGTGGTAAATAAATGTTTCACAAACAACTTAAGCATCCACACAATTAGCAAAAAAGACCTACATACCTACTGTTTTCACCATCGATAACTAATTTTGATTTTCTGCTACTTTAGTGTTATGTGATTTTGTTTTATTATTTATATCTTCCTGATAAAGTGCTTTAAATGTTTGTTGTCCGAGCTGCTGCTATGTATATGGGGAACCCCGATCCGGTCAAGCTGCTTTTAGCAGCTTTTTGTCTGGGGACCCTTCAGTACTTCTGGAAAAATAAAGCTTATTGTACTGTATTGTATCATTAACCAGATTTGTTCGCTTGAAATACTTTATAGCGTCATTAACGTCGATGCGATTGTGTTTACCCAGGCTTCTAAACACTCGCTGCATCACACCACACCTCGTGGTCGCATGGTCACGCTAGTGTCGGCTAGATGGAGGGATGTGATAATCGCGCTGGAGACAGCAGTCCAACGACTCAAATTCCTGAAGCTGCACGTGTGCGTGAAGCATCTCGCACAATGCACATGTTACGGCTGTAAATACACACGTAAACAAATTAGGCGGATCCAGCTTTTTTTTTTTTGCAATCTGTAAATGTTATTGTATTTAGTCGTAAATGGTAGAAGAACCCATATCTTTTTTTCTCATATTACTCGCCTACACCGTATCATAGAGAACCCAATTGCCAAAGAACACAGAACAAAGAAAGCTCTTGTTAATGCAGACAGGTTCAACGAATTAGACGAATACACAAGCAAGTAAGAAGTAGACGAACAAACTGCTGACTAAGACAGCGTTCCTCAGTCAAGTCGTTTATTTATGATTAACACATAAAATAATTACTATTCGCATGACCCACCCAACTCATAATTCGAAACACCGAGGCGAGTTGCACAACAAAAACACTTTTGTTCTTTTCTTGTGGTCCCCGATGGAACGGGTACTGACGCATAGTCCTGCAATTAGGACTGGTTCCTAAATCATTCACGACACATTGATATTTTTCTTCGCAGACTGCACATGTCCATCAAATTTGCACCGGAAATTTTGTGTTTTTCTATTCTATACCTCGGTGCATTCGTATCAGTTGTTTCGAGCAATCCCATTAATAAAGGCAATTAACCTTCTAGCTATGCTAATGCTCGTGACACGCAATGAACCGCCATCAATATAGAGTTTTAGTAGATCGTTCCGATACCTCCGATACCCCCGATAACGATACTATATGATGAAGCGGAAAGGCGGAGGCCGAGTATCGGGTATCGTTATCGGAGTCATCGGAACGATCTACTAAAACTCTCTAATGTAAACATGGACTCGACCGTTACCGTCCAGCGGTAGAAAAAATTCTGCGCGCAGGATGACGGGCCATTCCAATCCTCCTAAGCGCAGGAACGTCGCACTCTCGTGCGCACGAGTACCGGCGATACAGCGGTGACAAATGCGAAGCGCGTACCAATCCAGAAGTTTGAACATTTTTTAAAGTTTTTTTTTCTTTTTTTAAGAGCTTCGTGGAAATAAAGTGAATAGAAAATATCGGCGGCAGAGTAAAAACGCCGCTACACTGAGTGCGGGCAGATTGTCAATGCGCATGGCTGCGCAAGATGTACTTCCCAATCCGGCTCTCAGCTATATTCCCGTGTCCCGGATGAAAGTCCCTCTATCCAGTTTTTTTTTTCGCTTCCTCCAGGGTTGTCATCTTGTATTTCGTTCAGCGCTGCCCCGCTGAATTCCTCCTACACTGATTTCCCGCGGGCGGCTCTCGAGCGAAAGAACTTCCGCGACGACAGTACGTTTCTCTCCATCTCGCATTCTTTTCAAAATCCGCGTACCCCTTTCTCCTCCCCGCCTTCTTTTCCATCGCGACTTCAATACTCGGCCCAGATTGAAGCTCCGCTGCGCATAAATGAGAAAAAGAAGGGAAGAAATTGTGGAAAGTTAGACGACGACGTCTGAATATCTCGTCCTTCTCGCAAACAAAGAAAGAGGCGGCAAATTGGAAAGGATATCATAAATCAACGCCGCTGATTCGCCCGAGTTCCCTGGCGTAAGAAAGATGGCTCCGGCAATTCGGACGGAAACTGCCGCCTACTTTCGGCGGGATTGGAACCCAACGTGAGACCTGCGTCGAACAGAACCGAAACACTATAGGCTTCACTCCGCTGCCCCCACCCTCGTCCACTTTATCTTTCCTTCTTTCTTTGGAATGCATATCTTTATCCGCACAAGGGTGCATCTATATATCTGTCTGTCGCTCGCGCAGTTCACTCATAGCGCTATCTTTCTGCTTATCTCATTTCTTGAATCCTTGTATGGGCGTTGTCTATATTTTGTTTCATCACGCGACGAACCACTGAGGACGCCACCAGTCATCAGACCCGATCCTACTGTCGTGTGAGCGTCGATAGGAGCGCGTCTGTGCATCGTGATTGATCTTGCAAGCTCTTGATTGGCTCCAGCTGGCTCGTAGCTCGGCTGAGATCCATCGTATGCTAAAACGGAGTATACTGATGCGGAAAGCGCTCCATTTCCAGAAAAAAAAAAAGACAGAGTCTTTCTAGACGGTCCAAACCACACCGTGGTCCGAACTAAACAAGACGGCGACATTCTCATAATGAAATAAGCCAAGATGGGATCCTTAAACTGGTAAATAATCTTAAAGAAAAACAAAAGCTACCGGGTCGAGGGGCTATCTTATCGCGTCCTAAAGGAGTGTTCTGGTAGCTTGTCCTGTTTTTGTATGTTTTATTTGAAAGCTCAGTGGTCTTTGGCAGTCTACCCAGCGAATGGAAAAGAGCACATGTTCTAGCACACGAAGCCCATAACAGCTCTGCTGTGAAAAAAATGAAGTAAACAACTATAGGCCAATTCGCTTACGCTGTGTGCTCAAGAATACTAGAACACGTAATATACAGCAACCTTGTCAAACTTCCTGTTACAAACTTCCTCAAACCTGATCAGCATGGATTCAGAAGTGGTTTTTCCTGGGACACTCAGCTAGTTGAATTTTCTTTTGATATTCTTTTGATAAAGGAGCGCAGGTGGACTGCATCTTTCAGATTTCCAGAAACATTCGACATGGTCCCCCATAAGTTATTACTGCAAAAATTAGTCTCTTAACCTTCTTGATTGTTTTTTTAACTGGATTCCAGACTGTTTAAAGAACTTCCAGCCTTTCCACTCTGGTGAAGAAGGAAGACCAGCGAGGCTGTACTATGATGGGACGACCTCAAGGACGACTTCTTGGACGAACTCAAGGATGCCGCCTAAAGAACGACGTCTCGGACGACCTCAAGGACGACTTCTGCGACTACCTTGAGGACGACCTCAGAAACGACGTCTAGGACAACCTCATGGACGACGTCTATCACGACCTCAAGGACGCCTAGGACGACCTCAGGGACTTAAGGACGACCTTAAGGGCGACCTTGAGGACAATGTTTAGGACGATTTCAGAGACGACTTTTGGGACAACCTCTAAGTCGACCGGCAAAGATGACTTTTAGGCGACCTCAAGGACGACACCTAGAGGACAACGTCTAGGACGACCACAAGAACGAGGTTTGAGACGACCTCAAGGACGACTTCTAGGAAGACCCTGAGGACGATCTCAGGAACGACATTTAGGACGACATCAAGGATGCCCAGGACGACCTCAGGAACGACCTTAAAGACGACCTTACAGACGACTTTAAGGACAACCTCTAAGACGACCTCAAGGACAATTTCTAGGACGACCTCAAGGACGACCTTAAGGAGGACTTCTAGGACTACTTCGAGACAATGCCTCGAGGACGACGTCTAAGACGATTTTGAGGACGACGTCTAGGACGACCTCAAATACAAGTTTTAGGACGAATTGAAGGACGACGTACGGACGTCCTCAAAAACGACTTCTAGGACGACCTTTAGGACGACCTCAAGGATGACTTTTTGGACAACCTCAAGGACGACGCCTAGAGAACGGCGTCTAGGATGACCCAAAGGACATCTGGGACGACCGTAAGGACGACTACTAAGACAACCTCGAGGACGACCTCAGAAAAAACGTCTAGGACAACCTCCAAGGACGACGCCAATGACGACTTTAAAGACGATGTCTTGGACGACCTTGAGGACGACATCTAGGACGACTTTGGAGGAGAATGTCTAAGACGATCTCAAAGACGACTTCTGGGAGGACCTCTAGGGCGACCGCAAGGATGACTTCTAGGACGACCTCGAAGACGACGCCTAGAGGACGACATCTAGGACGACTTTTAAGATGACGTTTGGAACGACCTTAAGGACGACCTTAAGGACGACATCCAGAACGGCCTTAAGGACATCGTCTAGGACGACCTCAACAACAACGTCTAGGACGACCTCAAGGATGGCTTCTTGGACAACCACAAGGACGTCGCCTAGAAGACGACGTCTAGGACGACCTCAAGGACGGCGTCTAGGACGACCCAGGGACGATGTCTAGACGACCTTCCTTGAGACCGTCTGGGACGATCTCAAGGAAAACTTCTAGGACGACCTCGAGAGCAACATCTAGGACAACCTCAAGGACGACGTCTAGGACGACCTCTAGGACAACCTCAAGGATGACTACTTGGACGATTTTAAGGACAACCTCTCGGACAACCTCAAGGACGATCTCAAGGACGACGTCTAGGACGACCTTAAGGACGACCTCTAGGACGACATCTAGGACGCCTAGAAACCTTTTCACTCTGGTGAAAACCAGAGTGGAAAGGCTGGAAAGGTTGCTGCCATCTGTGAGGGAGGCCGGCAAGCCTGTTGTCTGGTTGCCGATGTCGTTCATAGATGGCGGTAGCTGTCCAGAGTTTTGTGTCGACATTTGTATGGTACCGGACACGATCCTCGGGAACCTAGCCTTTAACAGCTCCACCGTAAAATAGAAAACAGGCAGTTCTCGCCAGCGGAAAAACATCACCTTACTTGGACGTAACGTCGGAGTTCCGTCAGGGGTCAGTTTTGGGGCCTGTTTTATTAATGCGAATAGCATTCTTTGGATACTTCACGCACTTTTCGCCTATGTATCTATCTATCTATCTATCTGGCTATCTAACCTCTTACGCCGCGGGTCGATAAATAAATAAAAAAGACCGGCGCCGGCTGGGATTCGAACCGTTGACCCTTTGATCAGCAGGCAGACGCGCTAACCACAGAGCTATGAAGGCAGTCATTCAACGCACTCTAAACGGTTGTTTATATCTTTACCATAGGACGCGCTTACAGCGCTGTCACAGCTGCCGGTGCGCGCGTGTTCCATGCACGAGGGCTCATTCCGCTCTCGTGAGGTTGAGCACGGCCGCTAGCTCACCCTCTCCCGCGCTCGGGAGAGGGTGATGTAGCGGCCGTGCTCAGCCTCACGAGAGCGGAATGAGCCCTCGTGCATGGAACGCGCGCGCACCGGTAGCTGTGACAGCGCTGTAAAGCGCGTCCTATGGTAAAGATATAAACAACCGTTTAGAGTACCGTTGGTTGAGACTAGCTGAGACGCCAGAAAGTCTGGTCGGTACCATTTTGAGTGTTTGTGCGTATGGCGCGTGCTTTGCTCGCCTTCCTAAGTGACACAAACGCACGTGCTGGGCTGTGGAGATCGTGCGCAGGGCTGTGAAAGTGTCAACAAATTTAGAATCGCCTCAAGAGTGGGCTGGCGTATCTAGAGTGTGCCGGCCACCTGACGAACGCGCATAACTCCGCACCGTTTGATGCTATTCGCATTAACGTAGATAATCATTCCCAAAGGATGGGTTCTGCTGATTTTTGTTCTTAATATTTATAAATGATATTTCTGTTGGAATTGATCTGCGCTCTACGCAGATGACTGATGTCATATACAACGGTATTAGAACTGAGTCGGACTACCTGGCTCTGCAAGAGAACATTGATAGAATTTGACGGTGGTGCGAAAAGTGGAAGAATGAAGCTTAGAATTCATAAATGCTCCCAGATGACGTTTTCTAGGAAGCGCCAGCCAGTATCTTTTCCGTACTCGATCGGCGGTGTCAAACTGAAGAAGGAGGAAGTAGTAAAGGATCTAGGTGTTCAACTTCATCATAATCTGTCATGGAGCGCTCACATTGACTTTATGACGTCCAAAGCCAACCGCATGTTAAACTTTTTGAAACGAACTTTCTAGGACTGTCCTCAAACTGCGAAAGCAACCTTGATTAAGACTAACGTTATGCCGATACTGGAGTACGCCAGTGTTCTGTTGGACCCAAAAAAGAGCTATTTGGAAAAAATAAAATAAAATAGAGCGAGTACAGAGCAGGGTCGCTAAACTCGTCAAACACAAAGTTGGGGCCGAAGTTCGCGGAGCGTGCTGATTGGACTCTCGCGACGGTGGCGTCACGCGGGATGAGATGTCAATCATCCAAGCTCTCTTGGTGCTCGAATTCCAGCGAGAATGTTAGGCACAAAGTTGTAGCGAGCTTCGTCGGAGCGCTCGCGAGCAATACCGTGGGGCCAGCCGATTGAACGGCTGCACTGATGACGTCGCTCCCGCGTGTCCCTACATCCCTACACCGCGTTAGAACTAATAATACGTAATTGTCCCTAGGCGGGCTGTAAATGCTCTGAACTTTCTCGTCGGAAGATCGTTGTTTGTGGAAGTTATTGGTGACGACAAAGTGACGTTTCACAACTTTGGGAAGGAGTTATTTGAGGCCAAAATCTTCGCTTCGGAATCGAGGCGAAGATTGAACTTTGTAATATTGTGGAGCCGTGCGCGGTGTACGCGGGTTTAGAGCTCATCTTCCGCCACTGTCAACAAAGCTACCGGGGTCACCCAAGCACCGTGTGTGTACTGACGTCGGTGGTGTTTGAGAGAAGAGGGGGCGACGAGGGATGGAGAGGGAAAACATAAGGAAGGGAAATAGAAAGGTGCGACCAACACAGACACACAAACTTACACACACAGTCACACACACAAATGGGAGTCAAGAAGGTCCGTAGAAATTGTTTGGAAGAGAGGAAGAGAGAGAGAGAGAGGGGTGATGGTAGTGAAGAAGGGGGATATCCCTTTCCCCGAATTTTTAGAACGCAGCTCTCAAGCGCCCGTTCGGGCTTGAGCGGCGTCGCCGTCGGCGGCGGTACCACCGTCTGTATAACTGCGCGTGTTGCATTATGGGACGTTTCCCCGCTAAATTTAGCGGGGAAATTGACGCCACGTGACCTCAACACCAATTCAGTTTCCCCGTTAAATGAGAGGGGAGCAGGAGAGGAGGAGGGGAGGGTACGGAGGGGGGTGGAAGGGCATACCCTCCTCCTCCTCCTCAAGAGCTGCGCTCTAGTTCGATGTTACAGAGAACTGCAAAGGTATTTAATTTTTTTTATTATAACTTCCTGAAATGCTGTGGTCAGGGGCTGGGGCGATACCCCCCTCCCCCCCCCCTCCTTACACCTTCATGCCCCTTGCCCCCTCTTTCGACGCCGCTGGGGGGGGGGGAGGATGACCTCCTCCCCGTCCTCCTGTTTCGACGACCCTGCTAGAGGCGTTCCAACTGAGCGATGACGAGGAACAGCACAGCGTGCAATTTTTGAAAAAAATGGTTCTAGAAATTCTGGAATTAAAACGGTTTGCGTTCCACGAACTCACAAGCGGCCATAACAGACTTCCAAGCGAGAGGCTCGTGCCAGGGCTCGTTGAATGCAGGCGCGTTCAGTGACATCCTTTTATAGTTCATACCTTTGACGTCAGGGTCAGGATCATCAGTTGTGAACGGCAAATGTGATGGTGCCTGTTCAAGTCGACGGTTACAAGTTTGGTTGTGTACGATGAAAGCTTGGTGTCTTCGCGTACTCGAAACATTACCATCAATATTAACAACCTAACATGACTCTTATTTCCGTTAAAGAACGCATAATTAATCCCAGTTTGGCTAATCTTTGAAAGTCTACCATAAAATGATTTTATCCCGCCGATGGGGGAAAAGCGAAATCCGTCCGAAAGTGGACAATGCTACTCGGCTGGTTGTGACCTAGCTAACGTCCGGCTTTGAGCCGAAATAAATGAAAGGAACAACAGGGACGCTTTTTAGTAAAGGCTGCTTTATCGGCGGAAATAAGAACGATATCAGACTATCAACTTCGACGGTGTTGATTTTAGAATGCAATTACCCAAGCCTCCATCATAGAGACAATCAAACATGTCGGTCGCAGCTTATAATTTTTCTCGTGACGTCACACGTATGAACCACGGCTGTCTCCGCGCGCTCTTTCGTGTTGCTCTTGTTCTGAGCCTAGGGAGTGATAGGGATTTTTCGCCCATTCAATGAGAAACGTCACGAAGATACACGGATCTGCGGGTTTGTGAGGAAAGAAAACTTCGCGGCAATCTTTCGGCTCCTCCCCCCACTATGTCATAACACAAAGAAAGTTGTATTTGACGAGTTTAGCGACCCAGGGCTGCAAGATTCGTCACAAGAAACTGCAAGTGTAGAGAAAGTGCTACCACTCTTAAAAAGCAATTAGAGTGGGAGCCACTTTCCTCCATAAGTAGACACCTTCGCTTAAAGTTTCTTAATGAAATTTACCATGGTCAAACCGGGATTAATAAAGCAAAGTTTATTCAACCACCATACCTTGTATCTAGGAGATAAGACCACTCAGAGAACATTAGGGAATCGACATCCCGAACCAACGTTATAAATTATAAAATTTAAAAGCGCTAACAAAGACGAGGACAAATAAGGAAGGCGAACAGGACGAGCGCCTATTCTCAACTGAACGTTTATTTAAAAACAGCTAAAGCAGATAACCTCCGAAAAAATACACTGAATCACTCAGTGGCGTGACGCCACTGAGTGATTCAGTGTATTTTTTCCCCATCCCCACGCGTCAATAAAATCGCTTTCTTTTTGGTGCAGAAAAATTGACAGCTGGCTGACGCAGCCTTCAGTGCCCTCTTTATAGCATGCGCTTCAAGCACTTCCTCGCAGCTTTTTCACGGGCCCTCCCCGCGATCGTGGTATATTGAAAGTTGCGCTGGCACAAACAGTCTCTGCAATCAAGTGGCAAGTGTCCTCCAGGTGTTGAGCGCAAAGCCAGGTCATGCTCGTGCATCCTCTCAGTTACACACCGTCCTGTTCTGTCCGATGTACAGTCGCCGCGAGAGTTAATAGCTCCACGCGAGCGCGCGTCTTTTCCGAGGGGCGTTTAACTGGTGGCTTGCGATAAAACCAGAGATGACGTCAGGGCGAGTTCATGCGGGGTGACGAGTCGTCTCGATTAAGGGAACCGTCGTTATCATCTGCAGGGGTGAGCGTAGTTCGAATGAAAATGGAGATGACTCTGCGGGATCAACTCCCGTTTTTATTCGAACTACGCGCCCTGCAGGCGGATGATAACAACGATTCCCTTGAATTGAGACGGCTTCCCCGTCCACTCTGATCGGACTCGCCCTGACGTCATCTCTAGTGCTATCGCAAGCCACCAGTCAAGCGTCCCTCGGAAAGAGACGCGCGCTCGCGTGGAGCTACTAACTCCGCGGCGACTGTACACTCTACCGCATGTCAGCGGTATTCTGTACACCACGCCCACGTTACAATCTACAAATCTTTTGGCATCATTGACGGTGCATAAGGGCGCGTCGTTCTTTTTTTCCTGAATCCGTGGTCATAATTGGGCCAACTTACATGGCGCCGAAAACACGAGCGGCACATCAAATCTCTTTGCCGCCTTTTTTAAGTTATGTGAAATTTTGTGCAAGTAGAGGATGACCTGAGGTCTCGTTATTTTTTTTATTTTTTTAACCGGACACTTGTTCTTGAACTTTTTCAGCAGCGTCTCGGCAACTACAAGCAAAAGTGAAGTTGGATAACCGGCATCTCTAAGTTGATTAACCTGCCGGCTGAAGCTGTCACGCATAACATGGTGGCATGACTTCTGAAGTGCCGCCTGGAAACAAGACGAAGCAATGCCCCTTTTTACTAATTTGGAATGTGCCGAATCGTAGGCGAGGATTTTCTTTTGGAGCGCGGGTGGTAACTCCAACACACATGGTTTCCCATGAACTGCAGTCTCAAGTCTAGAAACTGGAGAAACCGGCCGTCCGGGAGCAGTGGCGTCACAAGGGTCAGCGGCACCCGGGACGGCGGCCCGCCGTGACACCCACCCCCGCCCTCCCCCTCCCCGCTCCCGCGTGGCCCACCGCGTCTCCCCCCCCCCCCGCTCTCGTGGCCCGCCGCGACACCCCCTGAGCGCTGCACCCGGGGCGGTCCGCCCCCCGCCCCCCCCCCCCTCTTGTGACGCCACTGGTCCGGGAGTTCGTGAGTGAACTTTAAGCCATTTGAGTTGTCATGAAACACTTTTAACACAATCTCAACAACCTGGCGCGTCAAAAGATTGTTAGGACGTTGCCATAGCACCAAATAGTCGTCCACATATCGGACAACCTTACGCGCTTGTTTCCCTTCCAAGCCAATCTAACATTTCGGTCGAACTTGGCTAAGAAAATGTCACAAAGGACAGGGGCGACACCAGATCCTATACAAATACCTGCTTTTTGCACATAATAACCGCCCTCAAAAATAATGAAGGTGGACTGCAGGTAAAACTTCAGAAGTTCCATAAAACCATCCAACCCTACACCACAAGCGTTTTGGAAGCCGACAACAACGTTTTCCTCGATGCTCTCACGTGCAGCAACAACCAGTTCCTCGTGAGGTACCGAGTAAAAAAGATCTACGTCAACAGAGAACGCTACAACTTCCCCCGAAATGTCCCTCTCAAGAAACTCCACTATGGTCTGCGAGTTTTCCACCGGAAAGGGTCGTTCAGCTCCAGAGTGCTCAGGTGTTTCTGCAAAAATAGGCTGACTTGCTTCTGCCATGCGGTAGAGTGCACTTCGGCCAGACAGGACGGTGCGTAAATGAGAGGATGCGCGAGCATGACCTGCCTTTGCGCTCAACACCTGGAGGACACTCGCCTCTTCATTGCAGAGACTGTCTGTGCCAGCCCAACTTTCAAAATACCACGATCGTGGCGAGGGCTCGTGAAAAAGCTGCGAGGGAAGTGCTTGAAGCGCATGCTATAAAGGAAGAGGGCACTGAAGGCTGCATCAGCCAGCCGTCAATTTTTCTGCACCAAAAAGAGAGCGATTTTATCGACGCGTGGTGATGGGGAGTGACGCGACTGAGTGATTAAGTGTATTTTTTTTCGGAGGTTGTTTCCTTGAGTTGTTTTTAAATAAATGTTCAGTTGAGAGTAAGCGCTCGTCATGTTCGCCTTCTCTTTTTGTCCTCGTCTTCGTTAGCGCTTTTAAATTTTATAAGTCATGAACCAACTCGCCCGCTTCGCCACTTTAGTTCAACTTTATAAAATATTCATTTTTTTCGAAACACTATTAAAGAGTGGAATGACCTACCAAATGAGACCGTTTCTATCTTGTCGAACTCACTTTTTTTGACAGACTGTCAAGTGACAGCTGGACAGACTGACATGACTAGGAAACTGTTTTGATCCTTGCGATGAGAATTCGAGTGATTACTTGGCGTGATACTACTGTGTGTTTAGCTGTTCCTACTTTGATTATTTATTTACTCTTTGAACGTAGTTCATAAAATTACATCTGTCACATCTGTGTTATTTCTCATGTGTCACGCGGCAAGCGAGAGTTATCGTTATTGCTGTTAGCGCATATCCTCCTCAGCTGATGTTATTATCTGGCAGGTACCTGGTATGCGAGAAACCAATGTGGCTTTTTATCTTATTCTTCGCTCGCTTTTGGTTATTAGTGTGGTTTCCTGTGTGCTTGCGTTTCTTGCTTTTTTTTTGGTACATATGGACGAGTGCATTTCTACCTTCACAATAGACTATGTACCTCCCCTCCCCCCTTCGACCTCCACCCCCTGCTATAATGCCTTTAAGCGCAGCGAAATTGACCGAAAATAAACAAATAAAATAAAAAACATTTGTGTTTTTTGACGTTTACGTTATGTATTTCATGCGATGTTAAAGGGAAACTGAAACGGTTCTGTATTCGAGATACAAAAAAAAATACACTAAATCGTCTTTATTTGGTTTTTAGGATCACGAATATCGAAATTTGTTTTCAATATTGTGCACGGAGGCCGTAGACAAAAATCGTAAGTATCCTTGAGGCTCCTCCTTCCCGAAGCGTGACGTCATATACAGAGTTTTCGGAATCTCCGCTCTCGCGCATCTTCAGCGCCTATCAAAGCAATGAACACGCGCTCTCGTTATTCTTTAAAAGGTCAGAAAAAGACGTCGCGACTGGTGTCAGTGCGTGGGAATATACCTCGCAAGCTTGCAATTGCACGCGTTGTCCACACGAGCGACACGCGCTTGGCAGCCGAAAGATCTGTGTATGACGTAACGACTAGTCGGAGGGTTTTCTTGTTTTCTCGCGTTTGGTTACAGATTCGGGAAAAACGAGCGTGATGTTCAGATTCACGTGATAAAATACTCTACAGTTCACCTCTAACTCTTCTTTTTTCTTTTTTTCAACGGCCTCTTTAGCCTTTTTTTAAAGATGTCATCGTCTCGAAGCACGCGTGCCTCACAAATTTTCCAAAACCAGCAGCATACGCAAAGCCATCAGCATTTTCGAAGATATATAATGCGCTAGGAGGCCATTTTGATGATGGATTCTAATTACATTCTTGCTTCGGCACGGGCTGGCGATACTCACTTAAACGAAACAGATCTCCGTCGTGAGATTGACAGTCATCCAGGCACACTACAAATATTTCCACAAAAGTGTTTCAACTCGTGAAGGATGAAATTGAGTCGACAATGAATGAGATTCCTCCGATGGAAGTGCGTGAGCCTTTCCGTAGGATTCAATTCAGTGATCGCGTGGCCAGGAGAGCGCAGCTGCAGCCTTCACAAGCGAAGCGTACCAGACACGTGACATTCTCGCGTGACGTCACTTTTGTGACGTAGCTCATGTAGACATCATTTCCCGCTCAAAAACTCGATAGATGGCGCAAGCTGTCACCCGGACGCGCGCTGGCTCAGGCGCGCGCTGCTAAATTGTTTTTTTTTTTTTTTTGAGCCAAATTTTTGCGATTACTCACATATTTAAGTAATAAAAGTCAGCACGTCATACATTCGTTTCAAACTATCACTCTGCTGTCTTTATGGACATTTCAAATATACAAGGAAAAATATGTACTACACTAATACGCCGTTTTAGGGCACGTAAATGCCTTGAGACCGAACCCTTGGCACTAAAAAATTGACGACTGAGAACCGAGGTCGCTTACCTTTACGCCGATTCTTCAAATGAGTGTGTTTTGAAGGCCTTTCCAGCGTGCCCGCAGAACAAAAAAATTACCCGAGTCTGAATCAACAAAAAAGGTTCAAACAGAAAGAGGTGAAAAACAAACAACTAACAAGCTATACTTCTTTACGAATGTAAGGGTTCGCAGATAAATTTACATTGCCGAAAAGATGCCTCAGCAAGTGCAAAGCAAAGGTAATAAACAATCATAATAATTATGCATCTTAACACACGCGATGGTTCAACGTTCCGGTTCCGTGTTTACATGAGCAATTTTACGATGTAGCAGGAGATGTACAAACATGAGGAGAAACAATCATGATGAGCTACCATGACATGAGAAAGAATTGTGACAGAGGAACGCGCGCTCTTCCTGGGACGGTTTCTCTTCGGGCTAGTGAATAAGTACGGCTCAAAATGAGCCACACAATCCCCTTTTGCAAATTGTTTTATTGGACTGGTGTGCTTCGCGGTCCACTGAGCACACCCATAAATTTGAACATTCATATCAATACGATGAATTCTATGTAGTTAATGACCGTTCACAAAAAAGCGGAACTTACCAGTCCACCATTGGGAAATGAAAGAAGGAAACTTTCTACTTTAAAGCAAAATTGCAGCTGTAGATTGTACCAAAGTATCTACACAATCATTTACAAAGTTTCATTATATTAGACAAACCATTATTCGACCCTATTTTCAACTGGCAACCGAAACAGCCCGGGCGCCACATGAAGAGCGTGGCAGAAGCGCTTGCACGAGCAAGATCCGACGAGCCGACGAGCAGACGCCTCTGCGATGCCCGGATGCCGGTGCGCCGCCGTCCCAGAGGTCCTTGCGCAGTCGCAGCTGCAGCCGCCACTACAGCGCCGCATGTAACCAAATACAGCCTTTCAGTGCATCGCGGTGGATGCGTGAACTCGCTCCAGTAGACATCTAGGCTGAAGTTCCGCCAGGGGAGTAATTCGGCGCTGTCTGCCTTTGGCGGCATTTGCTTGAACCGGCAAGCTGCATTCACCTGGCGTTGCTTCGGCTTTTTTTCCGTCGTCGCTCTTGGATACGGGCAGCCATATGACTCGTGGAAAGAACCACATCCATCGCCGGAGCGGCAACTCAGCTGGGCCGCATTCGAAAGCGGCGCGACGCCTGCTCGTCTTTGGCTCCGCGCCAGCTGTGCGACACTCGTATGGGTTTGAAGCGCTTACGTCAGAACGCACCACCCTCCCCGTCTTTCCCCGCCGCCGTGGGGAGACATTGAATCTGTAAACACGATACCATAGAGGTATTATAATATACGCTAGAGGTTCAACTGGCGCTAGTGTCTATGCGACTTCCGGGAGGCAAATTGAAGCAGACAGCAACCAGTCTACTTTTGCGGTGCTCCTCTGCATTCCTATGGGAAAACGCGCGTGAATTTTGTCTCTTCGCCGGAAAATAACATAAATAACTTTTGTTATTTCGGTGGTACCGGATAGTATGTACCTTTAATAATATTGTGAAAGTGTAATTTCTTTAGTTACAGCATTTTTCTTTAACACTGAACGCGCTATATTTCAGGCCCAAACCTTTGTTTTGGGGCAGGTATGTAAAAACGAGCGACGATTCTAAGCAAAATAACGATGGAAAGGAATGTAGCGTGTGTTTAAAGTTCGATAGCCTTCCGGTGCCGCTTATACACCTGTCACTATATGAAAATGACTTCGTCGTGCATATCTTTCCTATCGGTTAAAAAGCATTCGAACGTAAAAAATAGAGTACGTGGGCTACGAATCCTGTGTCTTTTTATTATTTTCTATGTCGGGCAGTTTTTTTTATCGGGCACCTGTTCTCCGCTTTTTTTTTATTTGCAAAGATTTGGAGCGTGCGCGGGTGATGATTCGATCCCAGAAGAAGCATCTTCGCACATATTCATGAGCAGAAAGAATAAAGCTGTACTTATTTATTGCAAATCGGACTATATTACGTGGCTTTCAATTTATTGTGATCGTCTGCATGCACAAGAAGTTACTTATGCAGTGTTACTGCGTAGTTCTTGCCGTCTCTCTTGGTTTTCACCATGTCCTTCATTCGTTTGGCACAGCGCCAGTTGAACCTCTAGCGTACATTATAATAACTCTATGCACGACACTTACTCACGGGGGATCGGTGGCCGAGTGGGCTTGCAAGTCTCAGCTCGGAGCTTGGAGCTGAGACATGCTGCAGAATCTCGTGGGTTCTGCAGCGCGTTATACAGGAAGCTTGCGCTGCAAAACCTTCTGGGTTCGCTCCCCACCCCGTGCCCGTTTCGATCGAGATGAGTTTCGTACCTGTACGGGTTCGTGAAATCACTACTGCGTGGTGCATGTTAACGACCCCAGGTTAGCGGTTGACTACACTGGCTGAATTTTTCGGCTAAATTTCTTATCTACAGCTAAGAGACAAGTTACCCGATGAGGCGTACTAGCATCAAGACTCTCTAAAGATACATGCAACCCAATTTTTTTACCTCTTCACCACCCCACTCTCCTCGCAACGTTATGCATCGCGCTGACGCACAGACTGACACCGGCGGGTTTTCGTAAAAACGAGCGCTCTAATGTTAACCCATAAAGCGAGCTACTTTGCTCCAAGCGCCCGAGCGCAGCCGAGTTGGGAGCTCCTATGCGAGGACCCAGGATTCAATCTGGTACGGGTTGTTAATTTTATCATTTGTTCGGGAATGCGCCAGTGTCACTGACAGCTGAAGAAACGAAGGGCGTTCTAAGTCCCCCAAATTATATTAGCGCTCCGCAGCGAGTGAGGCTGCGGAAATAAGAACGTCTTTCAGTGTTCCTTCCGTAGAGCGCTATCGGCTCACACTGATGCTGCGTAAAGCAACACTACATGGCTATAGGTACAAAACCGCCCTCTAGCAGCCGTCGCACACTCTGCGGTACCTTTCTATTATTATTGTTGTTATTAACAGGTACAAGTTCGCCTAGTTACGCGTTTATTGCCAGCATTGTTTTTTTAACATCGGTGTAATATTTCCTTCCCGACAACAATTGGAAATCAGTGGCCCTAATACTCACCATTGTCCGGCAATGCGAGCCTTCACGACGAAGCTCTTGCGACGCTTTCTAAAGGGGACCACTTTTCTCGACAATGGTGAATTAATGGATGGCAGCGAACCATTGAAACGCGGCAACGTCGAGGATTATTAATGTCCTCGAAATCCACGCTTACCGAGTCGTATCGCTCGTAATCCCGCTTAGGGGGAGCGGCCCCAGCCACCCGACAGCAACTTCACGTGAGGTTACTCTACTGGAGTACCGGGAAGGGGAGCTCATAAATGGAGTGCCTAGATTCTAGAGTATTTTCAACTGCACGATCCCGGTTACATGGGTAATGAGCCGCGTTAGCCACATGAGCTTCCAGGTGGTCGTGAAAGCGTCGATCGTCTGCAAGCCTCTCCACCCGCTTTCCTCCTCGCCACGCGACAACGCAGCGCATGCGCACTCGAGACCACTCTGCGGAGGAGGTGTTCGCCATAACATTGCAAACGCTCTCTCCATGGTTGGATTTGCTCCATCTCTTGCATCTAGGCTCTCTGTTCGTAAACAGCCGCGTTGCGCGTACGCGCAATTATTCACCTCGGAAACGGCATTTCGCATCCGAATTCAGACTGGGTGTTTAATCAAATGCGGGACCCGTGGCCCGTTTAGTGGGACACACAAGGTATGCCTCGCTTCGTTGCCTCAGTAGAGTTTGCGTTCCACCGTGCCCGATGGAGGCTGACAATACTGGGCATGTAGAATAATTTCCGCAAAATCTTTCCGATCAAAAGTATGCTCCACGCGAACGCAGCTCAGTCGGTCAGCATCACCTGGTTAGAAATACCTAGGGCTTTTGTTTGTTTTACATGATGGTATCTATGTTCGTCGCTTGTTGCATTAAACAAGAGAGGCTCCGTCAAAACAGTTTTTTTTTCATATTTACCTAACATTCCTAGCGTCAAAGACGGGTCCCATTTTACTAGCATTAATAGAAATAAAATATAAAACTGTTGAACAAACGTGAGCTCCGGGGTTTCTAAACGTTATTCCTTGACGACTTCATGTGAACAGGTACGAATATCGGAACCGACCTACGCTCGAGAAAACGACATGATTTAAAGCGACGTGCGAACGGTTGTGCGCCAAGCCTGGCTGTTAATGCTGCTAGATTTAGTGTATCGAATTCTGGCTACTTCGATTCGTTTTCCAACTCGGTAAAAAGCGCTGTTTGACCGACCTCTAATTGAGGCAATATAGCCAGACTCTGCAAGATAAGCTTTGTTTATCTGTCGGTTAGAGGACCCGGGTTAGATTCAATGTCCCCTGCTAGCCTTAGGAACATTTTGATATAGTCCGACAAAAAATAAGACACAGTGCTTGGGCACACAGCAGCTGAACAAGACATCTATGGTCACTTTGAAATATCGTTACATTGTTTTAATAACCGGCGTAAACATCAGAGGTGGGTTAAGCGACATATTGCAGGAGTCCTGAAGTTGTGCCCACTAAAGGAATTCGATGGCGGACGGCTGGTTATCCCCTCCGAGATTGCCGTTGATGATGATGATGATGAGACCAAGAAGGACGTGTTGATGCGCGGTAGATCCGGCACCATAGTAGGCGGTGTTTCCTCAAAACATGATGGAGTCCACGTTGCGGTCCATAAAAACAGACATGACGAACAATCTTTGTTGCAGTAACCGATGCCGTTTAACTGGCTGGAGGCGGAAGGGACATTGAGAGTAACTGCTTCGTAAACAACAGAAGTGGGTTAAGCGACATCTCGCAGGTTTCCCTGCCGCTGTACCCACTCAACGAACTACAGCCACATAGGAATAACAGTTACAGACTACAGTCATTAGTGGATTTACTATACACTACATTCTATAGTCACTGCACGAGTTCATTGAACTGAATCCAAAACTACCGTAAATACGAAAAGAAGTTCTAAACATCGTGTTTTCAACGTAAAAAGAAATCGAAGTACCTGTACGGTAGAACTTTCAATGTAATGAGAAACCACCAGCCATTGAAAACACTGTTTGATTCAAAGAGACAGGGAAGTGCTGTTGCAACAGTCAGAATGCATCAATGGCTGATGTTCCTGACCGATTATTTTTACAAGGTAACCGTATAAGCCAGGAGCAGCTATCGGCCACGCGGGTACATTTTCGCGACTACCGTTAGCAGACACTGAGGGACATCGGTAAAAGAACCTTAATAATGCGTTAGCATTAGAACACTCGTTTTCACGAACACCAGGCCCTTTCCGTCCGTGCGTCAGCGTCATGCATGACGTCGCGAGGATAGTGGGATGGTGAGGAGGTATAATAAACTGTGTTGCTTGTACGTTTAGACCAGACATGTACATGTTACTAAAAAAAGTGAGGAATTACATTTACAATGACCCATGGCTAAAAGCAACTAATTACAGTTACAATTACACTTCCAAAAAACTAAGTGACCATTTCTTCAAAAAGTAATCTGTTACTTTCGCGGCGTTACTTTCAACGCTAGTGTCCTAGGGTAAGAAACAAGACACAAGTGCTATGAAAGCGTTTATTGTTGCCGCAGCTCACACTTTTGTGACCTTGAGCAACATCTGGCCGTCAAAAGTCTCATCGGATGCCTTGCCTCGTTTCTATGTGAAGATGTCGTCAACTTCACTAAACACCTTTTCAATCTAGCTTCTTCCAAATAGGTGCTGCCACCTGGACGCACGACTGAGTGGCTAGAAAACGACGCCTTTGCAAGGCCTCCCCGTGCTGTACAGATAATAAAAAAAGCACTGCTCAAGCTGTTGACTGAGGACAAAGAGAAAGACAGCACAAGGTGACCACAGCATTGAATTCTTTGCATTTCTTTGCATTTCCGTATCGAACAACACCACACACGTTCGGGATACGGTCCATTCGTCACATGGCGATTCGTCATAGGACGATGGGTAACAGGCCCGTTTGTCAGAGCGGAACATTGGTCATAGGATGATTCGTCATGGGGGAAACCCGTCGCACAATGGTTCGTCCCCGCAAAAATGGGAAGCAAGTGTTGTGTCCCGAAAGGGGAATGTTGCGGCAACTTGAGAACGATTATTGTCGAACTCGGACTTCATACCCAAAAATAGAGGTGATCGCGACAGAGAGAGGTGGAACGGTGCTGCGTCACGGTTGGGTTCTGTATATGTACGTGCTACATCAGGGACAAAGCAGCGTTTTATTAAAGTTGCCGCAAAAATTTGTTAATATAAAGCAGACTAACAAAAGATTTGTCTGCCAGTCGTAATATTACACTTTCAAGTAACCGTACCAGAAGGAGGACCCAACCGCGATCTGCATACTGAGGAGTAGTCAAAACAGCAGGTGTGTGCGAAACCCTTCTCTACGTTTAGCACTGACAAACTTTGCTTCTTAAATCACTCGTTTATCTTACAGTGGAATACCGTAAGACTCCACATAACATTTTATGGGGCACTCCTCTCGCCGTTAGTGATCTTACCCAGCTTGAAATACCCGCTTGATTGCCACTTCGACATTGATGAAATGAAGATCTCACAGGGTGAAGGTAGCACCACATTTACGAGCGTGTTAAAAATAAAATAGACACGCTGACTGTAACAGGCAGGTTCACTTCATTGCTGGAAAGTACGACAGCACTTGCCGCATTGACAGCGTAGTGCTGTGGTCCAAAACAGTGTGTTTTGAAGTTTTAGACTTTTTATAAAGGAGTAGTAAAATTTCTTTCCCAAGTATCTTCTATTCTGAGTATATTTGTGCATAGACATAATTTCTAGCAGTCTGAAACTATCACATGGTATTTATGCATAACATCATGCTCGAACGTTTATGCACATTCTCTAGCAGCGCATAAATTGGCATGCATGTTAGTTTTTAATAAAAGGAAGCTGAAGAGCTTCATAAAAAAAATGAGTTAGAGATGAATTTTAGAGTATTTTTATCCCGTGAATCTGAATATCACGTTCGTTTTCTCAGAATATGCAACTAAACGTGAGAAAACCCGAAAAACCTCCGACCAGTCGTTACGCGCCATACTTGGATCTTTCGGCCGTCAAGCGCATGTCGCTCCTGTGGGCAGCACCTGCAATTGCAAATCGTGACGTCTTTTGCGGACTCTTTTTCTTTTCAAAACAGCATGAGTGCGCATGCATAGCTTCGATAGGCGTTGAAGATGCGCGAGAACGCAGATTCCGAAAACTCCTAACATGACGTCACGCTCTGGGAAGGAGAGGCTTGAGCGGTACTTTGAAATAATTATCTGCAGCCTCCATGCACCAAAAAGAAATATAATCTCGGTATTCGTGATCCTGGAGGCGAAATGGAGACGATTTAAATGTTTTTCTTCAAATACAGAACCGCCTCAGTTTTTCTTTAAAGCATCCCGTTCTAATGTTCTAACTGCACAGTCATCAGGGAACGTAGCTAGTTACTTAAAATTGCGGTTCATAAATTATTATTTACTTCCCTGCACTGTCGATGTGACCAACTGTCCAATGGAGGAGTCGCCCTATGACGAATGTTCCTATGTGGCGAATCATCCTGTTACCAGTCGGCCTGCGACGAGTGCGCATGTGACGAATCGTCCATATCCTACACGTCCATGGGAAAGACCCCTCCGGAATTGTTCGTGAGGCGGAAAGTGCGAACACGCTTACCGTTGCTTCGGCCAAACATGAAAAGCGTCTTGGTTGAAAAAACTGAAGAAGTGAAAATGTGTGCTGATAAGCGTAGAATCTGGGCCGAGATCTTTTGTCGTGGGTGACCGTGTTCTGGTCCGTTCTGCACGTGGTGATGTGTTGAAATGGTTGCCCTGTAAAGTGACGAAGGTGAAGTCATCATCAACATATGTGGTGGCCGTGGGAAACAAAGTAAGGTTTGTGTGCGCAGATCATTTTGCGACGTTCTTTCATTGATTCCTCGCAGCAATCTGAGGGCAGCCCCGAGTAAGACATGCCGCATGCTTTGAACCTAGTCGGTACTCCCGCTGCTAGTAACTACAGCAGTGACCAACCTGCGAAGTGCACAATCTACATGGAACCCCAGTCGGATGCCGAGCAGTATTGAACCACCAGTGGCCGTACGAAAAAGCACTAGAGACAGGCGACCTCCTGATTGTTTGAGCGTATGTTAACTTTAAATATTAGTTGGGGAGGGCAGACGTTACATCCGTATCTCCGTATCTGATGAACATTGTACCATTGATGTATGCGATTTTATGTATGACGTCATGGTGCTTGTGCATATGTGCCGGTCAGCTCTTATTTGTATATATTGAACCGCTGGTGTGTACTTGGCTGGTTGGTTTGAAGCTGCCAGCGTCGCACATCGTAATAAAGAAGTTCAGCCGTCTCGGCCCTGGATATTATAACAGTATGAATGTCTGAATCGACCTACGCTCGAGAAACGACACGTTCTAAAAGCATTTTTTTTTCTTTTGCGTAAAACGATATCGTGCGAACTTTTGAGCGCAAAATCACTCATCTAAAAAAATAGTGTCTACGTATAATAAACAAATGTAGAAGAATTAGACAATATAGCGAAGACATTACGAGCCACCTATGAAAAAAAAAGAATACGGAGAAGAATTAAGGCCCTAACAAAATGTTAATATCTTGTTAAAAAAATAGTGTACAAAAATTAAATTAAATTTTTTTCCGCCATAAGCTTTGCTGAACTCATTCGGAATGACGGGATATTCTCGCACTCTTTACGATTCCTTCACGGGTATTCGAGAATTTCTCTTTTCGGTACGCGGAACATTTTATATTAAAACACAGGGACCGGAAAGAACGCGTAGACACCACTCTTGCAATCCGGCACCGATGACAGGGACTACTTTTTTGTCTTGCACAGACTGCGCCTGCGCTCTTCAAAATAAAATAACACAAACTTTTATTTTCTACTCTTCTAACCCATTTTTGAACGCAGTGCAATTCAGCAAAACTAAAGTGAGACCCGTCCTATGAGAGGAATATAACCTTCTTTCCTTTCACACTCCTTCGCTGCCCCTCCATTTCGTCAATACCACAATCTGAATCGCTTTTTTTTGTATTTTTAGTTCCTATATCGACTCCTCTTCTTTCCAAAACGTTTTTGTTTAGACGGTCAACGCTCGACTTCTTTTACCTTTTCCCAATTTTTCCTCTCATAAAATCTTCTACCCGATATACCTTTTTGCAGTCCCAAGATTTTCTTATTAGTTATTCTCTACTTTGCCTCTCGACCTTTTTTGATCAGAACTCGATTTCATGTTTAACTCTATTTTCTATTCTTCCTTTTCTAACTAATCCTTGTATAAATTATAAAAATTCCAGGTCTACTTCCCTGCAAACATATATCCTCTGTTTTTTGTTTTATGTAAACTACCCGTAAGAACATCATTTGCAATATGTTCACTTGTTTGCATGATACTTTTTCTCGCTTCCCTCCATTGGACGTTCGAAAACACCCAATATCTATCGGTTCTTATTTTAGCACTTCTCTTTCTGGATTCAATAGACCGATCTCACCAATCAGTTTGGCTAGGCCACCGCTACCGCGATGCATCCAGGGAGTATTTTCTGCACGTGCAACCACCTCGCTCGACCTCTGTGCGTGCGGAGCACGAGTCGGCAGGGACCGTCTCGTGCACTGCCACCTGCCTCCCGCGAACTAAAGTTATGGCGGTGTCGCCAGTTTTGGCGGTAAAGCGTTACTTCGTTTCAGTAATTAACGTACTCGTTACATTTTCAAAGCAGTGACTGCGTACTCACGTTAATTATTTTGAGTAACGGGTAGCGTAGTTATGTTACTCGTTAGATATTCTTCCCAAGACCTGAAAAAAAGTACACTTAAATTTCAATCGTGTTTTTATACTTTCTTTTACGTTAACCCCAGAAGCAGTCGACGCTACGAGCTGATGGGATCAATCCGACAGCGTCAAAATGGCTCCATCATGATGTTCGTCTTGTTTTTGTACGCGTTCTATCATCGCTGAACCGATCATAATCAAAAAAGGTCCAGTGATTGGCGCTTTTGACGCCGCTCGATTGGTACCATTAGCTAGTAGCTTTGTCTGCGTCTGGACTTACGCTGAAACGAAGTATAGACGCCAAATCATTGTTCATTGCACTCATTCCACATATCTTCAAAAGTTTGCCCGTCTTTTCCTACGCAAAAAGTTCCACTTTAGAAAAACCCCAACGCCCACGACCTTTGTCCCAGTGTTGAAAAACGCTATCGCCGAAAATACGCTGTGACTGTCAATTTATAAATAAAAAGTAACGCAAAAGTACCGTGTGTTAGTTTTTATCGGTAACAGTAACGGTAACGCGTTCATTTTATTTCGATGTAACGTAGGTCGCTAACGCGTTCGTTTATTTTGCGAGTAACGAGTAACGTATTTTGTTACTTTTTTCGGCAACGGATACGACACTGGGCGTCACGCATTCACCGGACGTTTGGTGAGATGGGTCTCTTCCCCAACTATTCCAGGTTTTGCACGTTATCTCTAGATTGTCACTTTGTCGACCTCATACCTTCATATGTCCTTTTCAAGCCATCCTCGCGTGCCACCCTTCCCCCGCACAAAAAAGAACGGGAACATTCCTTTTTTGTAAGTTTAGACGTATGATTTCTGTTGATTTACAAATGTCGACAAATATGGTGCTCAGTGACTTTTTCTATTTTCTACGTCTTTCGTTTTCGCTGCGATTAATTATGTATGTTTTTGTTTCTATATTGATAACCTGAAGCTGCTGCAGGATGTACTGAGGCCGAAAACTCGTCAAAGCACTTGGCACGTTTTTTTGTTTTTGTTTTGTTTTTGGCGCCATCTTTACATGCAGTGAAAATAAACTATTGCTATATTAATATATTTATTATTAATAGGTCTACCCCTCTTCCCAAGCTTGTTCCCCTATCGTACCTCTCTTTGTTCCCCATATGATATCTCTGTCCCAGTTCCCTCCTCCCGAGACTGCCCTTACGGAGAACAAAGAGACCGGAACTTCAAGACACGCGAGCCGCAACAAAGACGAGAACCTAACAGACGGCACGGCACAGATCCCGGTTAGCGTCCGCAAAAGGCAAGCACAAGGAGGTCACGCAAAAGGCGGATCGACCCGACCTTTTCCCCTCACAAATTTACGAGGTCACTAAGCCAGCCATGTTTCTTCCGGCCGGTTTCGCTGCCTCGTGGAAGTTGTGCCGAAAATAAAGTTTAAGCAACAAACAAAGCGATAGCGTCCTTCTCTCCTCTGCTGCCACCAACAGCAGTGCGGGCATCGGCACAAAAGCTGCAAAAAGAAGGCACGTAGTTTCTCGCGAAACTGCCGGTCGTTGTAGAGAAAAGCGAGGACACGTGAGAGATGTGCGTCAACGCCACGGAAGAGTAGCTTAATTCTTCCTCAGCTCCCTCAAGACAGTCCAGCTGTCGGGAGAAGTCGGAGAGGCCTTCCCCTACTTTAGAGTCCGGTCACAAGACTATCATTCCCCTCCCCTTCCTTACCTTCTACCTTCGAGACACACACACACACACACCAATTTTTAGTTATTCGTGACTTTATACACTTATAAGGTTTTGGTGTTGTTTTTTTGTTTTTTTCCTTTTATGTTCTCAAACGCCGAATGAAAGCTGTTTATTAGTTTGAAGCAACTCTTTCAATTTCTCACTCCCGAAAACCCCAAGAGTCCTCCCCCCTCCGTTCCCCCTAAATTTTACCCGTGTGTACTTAGTTTTTCCTAATGAATTGTGGCTTGACAGACCAAAGTAATTAGGAGTCCCTAAAAAACATGCCTAAGACAAAAAGTAAAAACAAAACGACGTCTTCCTAATTTCATTCGTGATTGAAAACACGCATAAAACACATGGGCGTTAAAAACACAACCTAAATGTTTCGGTATATGTGCACTCGAGTAAACATTCCTGTAAGCTGAAAACTTGCAGATGTCTGACTTCGCCGCATTTCGTGCTTCTGCGCCCATTACTACACGCTAACAAGTTTTCTCAAGTGCTCTAGAGGCAAATCCGAATAACTTTTTGTGTAATAACAAAATATATCGTGATGCAACACTCGTTGAATTAAGTTATGGTATCGACAACGACGCAAATCTGGCGACCTGGTTGCTTCTTGTTGCAGTACAACTGATAGTCTCCGGTAGTCACACTCTGGCTCACGATACATGCTCATAACAATCTAGTCGTGTTATCCTAAAGGTACTGTGCGTATACACGATTGCAAGAGATGCAACTGGCCGCCGCCACTCGTGCGAGCACGCCTGTGCAATGGCAAGCTAGTCGAAGCAAAGTTCACGAGTCCGCTCCATATGTCTTGCACGCATGGGGCACCAGCCGGACTGCCATGCTTGTAATTGTATATAGTATAATATATTTCGGTCGAAAAATCTCTACGAAATAGTTTCAGTGAAAGAGAACTCATATTATGGTTATCATTTTTTTTAACGAGAAGAATATAAATTTTAAGTGCGCCGGTCTTAGTCTTTTATCATGCTCTTTACACACACCATTCAACTTGTCGTTGTAACACTCTTGCGTCTCGCTTTTTCGCCTTATGTTTTCACCACGTTATCCACTCTGGAAACGCATACTAAGTGAAAATAACTTGATAGCACGTTGAAAACATTGTTATGCTATAAACCAGCGGCGCACGTATAGGCATAGTTGTTGTTAGATGGTCATGAAATGATTTTGGGTTGGAAGGGGGGACCATTTCAGTATTGCCAAAGCAAAGCTTAATTACGTAATTGTAGGATCAAAACCAAACTCCTGACGGCAGCCGAGCGCGCCTCATGGATGGGACACAGGAACTGCGCAAGCACTCGACCAGCTCGTAACAATCAATGCCTCGGCGGCAGACACTCGGGTAGTGGCTCGTGTCCAACCTCTGCGGTGATGAGAACTGCCGAACCCTAACAATGCCTGGAGCTACACATGCGTTTCGTACTTTGCCCAGCCCAGCGCGTGGCTGTGATTAACTTTGACGGCATAAGATAGGCACCAAACCACGTGGCCGTTTGTTCTGGCTCCGAATTGAGGAGATAAACGAAGCTCATATTTCTTGAATTTGTTTGGCGACTGCCATTGCCTAGAAAGAAAAAAACTAAGGCACGTTTATCCGGTTATTAAGGCTAGGGTGTGATTCTAAGTAGTATTTAGCGAAAGTAGAAAACTCGTTTCATTGCCCATCTTAAGGGAGATGCTCACAGTGTCGTCTCGCTTATCGTCTGCCAAGAACTGGAGTTTTGATCACGTGAAACCCTCGCTGTCTCTGTGTCGTCAAAGCTCGTCTCGCGGACGCGCTCCGCGAACAGGAGCTCTGTTATGGCGGCCGGCAAATACCAACTGCACAAAAATTACGGTTAACTAAAGCAACAATCCTAACCAGGCGCGCGTGCATCGGAGTTTCTCTCGCGCGAAAGCTGGTAGGAGGCATTCCGTCAGATCTCGGGCTAATTTATGGACGTGGCATTTGCCCCAGCGGTGGCAAATGGTGGCGGCCCAGAGCAGCGGTAATGAACGCGGTCGCGCCGTTAAGGAGGCGCGCTCGAGCAGACTTAGGGCCAAAGCTTTTTCGGGGGAGAAATATAAATTAAGATGCCGGCTAATCGTTATGAGCTGCGCCGAGCGCCTGGACCACCAACAGCGGCTATTGGACAAAGGGTGTCGGGGAAGATGGAGCTCGATCGTCCCCCGACAAAGGGTCATCTCCGAGATTCTCCGGCGGGGGGCGTCGCTCGTTTTCCGCGCGCTGGAGCGATACGTGCTTTCCATAAGAGGGTAGAGAAAATGCCGAGATTGAGCGACAACAAACAGGAGAAGCTCGAATGGTAAGCATAAATAGCGCGGAGGACGGACAAGGACAAGAAGAAAGAACTCCGTCTCACTTAAAGTCGGACCCCAGCCGACGCTACGACCATACACTCTCAGAAATGCCTGCGCGTCTACTTCCCGCAAAACACCCGAAGAGCCAATCTCTGGGATCTACGAAATCAGCTCAGCTAATGATGAGGCGGAACATCGGCTTAGACATAAAAATAAAGTCTGTGCCGTGGCATTACGCAATGCAAGCATGACGCTTTGCATTGCGTAATGAATGCCACAGCGCAGACCTAATTTTTATCTACGCAATACGCAATGCGCAATACGAATGCCCCGTCTGTCCCTCTTAATCATTATCCTGTATTCCAAAAACCAACAGAACAGAAACAGGATCTTGTTCTATTATTCCATGCCCTGTTATTCAGGCGAATCGCCTGCGTTGAGCACTCTAATTTTTTCAAAGTAAACGCGCCGGTCAAAGCAAGGCACCTGATGAAGGGAACCAAGCCACGACAGGCATGATGTTCAGCACGGGCCGTAACGTGGTGTCCACGCACTTCCCGCCTGTAACTGAGATCCAACTACGAGCTTTTTAACCGCAGCAACTTTAGTATACGCTATTGGAGCTGGAATTACCGCGGCTGCTGGCACCAGACTTGCCCTCCAATGGATCCTCGTTAAAGAGATTTAGAGTGTACTCATTTCAATTACGGGGCCTCAAAAGAGTCCCGTATTGTTATTTTCGTCACTACCTCCCCGTGCCGGGAGTGGGGAATTTGCGCGCCTGCTGCCTGCTGCATTAAGCAATGCAAAACGTCACGCTTGCATTGCTTAATGTCACATACTCAGTCTGCGTTTTTTGGTCTAAACAGATGTTTCGGCATCGTCACTCGCTGAGCTGCCTCCGTAAGTTGCGCTGATTGGCTCTCCGAGTGTTGTGCGGGAAAGTAGACGCACATACTTTTTTAGAGTGCGGAGTTCAAGGTGCCAACAACTCGAGAGACGCTGGGCGATTCCACAGCAGCTGATTGGCGCTCCGCAGCCAATCAGATTGCCAAATCGGCCGCTAAGAACGCCAAACGACCTGTCAGAAAACGAGAAGATCCGAAGAAAACACGCCCTGCCTTTCTTAATGGGGCTGGGACTACGGTATTTACTGAGTAATAGCCTCACTATTTATGAACAAGGCCCTTGCGTCTACCTTCTCGCAAAGCACACATACTGCCAATCATCGCGTTGCGCATAAATAACATAGCGAATAATTAGATCGAGAACACGAGTCTCCATAAAAATGCAATCTTCACAGATGGTATCTTCGCGCGAAGACGTTATCTCTGTCCTGTAAACCGCTGGAATCATGCTGTCCATCGCGGTGATTGGCAAGCCGCGTGCTCCGCGGAAAAGCGAACCCTCAGGGTTTTTTTCATAAACAGTGCGGCTATTACTCGAGTAAACACGGTATTAGCCAAGATGTTTCGAGGCTCGAGGCGCGGAGGCGCCATCTAATGGTTTCCTATCGTGACGTTGCCGTAATGGGTAGAATTTGCCACGCCGTGCACGGTGATTCGGCAGGCATTATCAATATACAAGGAACTATGGTTTGGCCAATCGTGAACTTGGACCACGGCGACGCTTTCGGTCGTGCACGTCATTGAAAGACTCTAAAACAATTCTGCGAGTTCACTTTTTCGTGGAACACAAACTGGAGGAGTGGAGGAGACGAGACCGTGCGTTGACGCCATAACGCCGAGCTCTGGTTGGTAGGATTAGATGGGTAGACCTAAAGCTAGTCCCCTTTGTCTCCACTGCGCTCGTCGAGTGCGTTAAAACGCGGAACGCCGGTGTCCGGCGTTTGACTCTCGCATTCGAACGCGTTCGACGAGTGCGGAGGAGGCAAAGGCAGCTAGCTTTAGGGCTACCCACTAATTGATCCAACCAGAGCTCGGCGTTCTGACGTCTCGGTGCACTCTGGTCTCCTCATCTCTACCAGTTTATCGGTGCATAGAAGGACCCCAGGGAATGACGAAGCTGAGAATACGATTATATCTGAAAAATGCGATGTGCGCATGCGGGGACAATGAGCAAGTCCAACGCTATGCTCGGCGTCCCTGCGCACAACCTATCTTTTGGTCTAATTGTATTGTGAACTTTGTTATTTGCTGAGATTCTTCTATTGTCCGCCGCTATTGGCTGTCTACACGTTCGGCCGGAAAAATAACTCGGAGACTCTTTTGTTTTTTAGTTTGGTCCTTGTTTGTCCTTCGCGCTGTTTATTATGCTCAACCGACTGCACACCTTATTATTTCGGTATATAAGAACGAATGGCCAGTCAGTGGAACAGAGCGTGGAAGTTGTACGGGCGTGAATGCGTGTATTTCCGACGTGCGATACCAAGAGCGTCGCTGTGGTCGAAGTTCTCGATTGGCCGAAACAATTGATTCTTGTAGTATTTTAATGCATGCCCAATCGCCGGTTACCAGCGAGGCAAATTCGTGCCAATCACGGCGAGGCATATGCAAATCCTGCCAATCGCGGTGAGGCAAATCCTGGTCGGGATGTCCGGAAAGGAAACCATAGGAGGCCGCCACCGAAACATCTCGGCGCTAACAGCCCCTGCAGCCTGATGCACCTTCAAGAACCCCGGAGCTCTAGACTCCTCAAACACAAAGTAGGAGCCGAAAGTCCGCGGAGCGCGCCAATTTGTCTTCGGCGACAAGAGTGCGTCGTCATCGTGGTGAGAATCCCATCGGCGCTCTCCGTAAACTTCGGCCTCAACTTTATGAACCCTACACAGGAGGCACCAGACACTATTTTCGAGCTAGCCTTAATGGCCCCCGCTGTGCAGTAATGATGCACAAACCCAATTACTTTCTTTATTTCGGAGACACGGGACGCCCTTTCCAAAAGTGACTTTATTTCACAGAATTGGAGAAACTGACAAAGTCTGACTTTATTTGAAATTAATTAATGGGGAATACTGACAAGTCGTTTTCCATTCACTTCTGGGTAGCTTTCGGTAAAACTACGGTGGACGCGCAGCACGGCAGTGCAGTCTCAGAAGTCCCTAAAGCCGCGCTCACGCAAGACAGTCTGTAAACTCCGTCTGAGGGGTGTTTCTTGTTTGTATGACACTGGTCTCACAGAAACTCTTTGCAGACCTCTTCGAAACAAACATTTGTGTGTGAAGTAAACATGCTGCTCACATGCTTCAACCATGTCCGCGCATAATTTTCTCGACATATCTGCAGCAAACGCCATATTTCTTTGTATAATGTACGAGCAGTGGCCCTGTGGCTTTAAGGAAGCCTAAACGTTGTTTTTAACTACTTAATATTTTTTTGCGTAGTTTATCCTTGATAATCTAAATATCACCATCATTTGTCTTCAGAACGGCACTAAATGTACAAACAAAATGGTGTCTGTGTGAATGTTTATAGGGCATGTAGTTAGTCTACCTCAACTGGCGACTTGTCTCTCAGCTGTAGACGAGCAATTTAACCAGTGTAGTACAAACGATGGCCTCTTTAACGTGCGCCACGCAGTAGTGATGCACGACCGCACGCCGGTACGATGCTCATCCAGATCGAAATAGGCAGGGGTGGCGATTGAGCGCATTATAAGCGTGAACAAAATCGATTAACATGCAGGCGATCGCCGCCGTCAAACGACATTGGTTGGTCGAGCCAAGACGTCAGAAAATGACCAGGCGCGATTCTAATTGAATTTTTCGCACAACGATCAGCTGGCAATCCTTACCTCGTTTCGTCTCTGCTTTCAGGTAAGCTCCTTGGATTCGCTGAGGTACCTCCCTCTTTTGTAGAAAGATGCTCGGAACTGCTGGACTAGCAGACATTTATTGAGAAATAAACCTCTTTGTCCTCCTTAGTCTCTCTCTCTTTCTTTTTCTATCTTCGTGTCTTTTCGTACGTTCAGCTGGCATCTTTCACAGGCATGAACCACCAACTAGATCCGTATCGAGAACGCACGGCGCTGGCTCTTCGAGCCGAGGAGCTCTCGCTAGGCACCTTTCGTGCCGTCATGCTTTCTCTTCTCTTTTACTGCCCTCTACCGCTGCCGTCGAGGGGTGTGGTTTCTACGGTACTTTAAAGACGTCTTTTCAGTTACTACGGGCCTGAAATAGCCTACATTTTGTGATATCCGCGATGCTTGAAGTCGGATATAAAAGAATCAAAAGTTGTTAATAAAATTCAAAACCGCTTCAGCATCCTTTTAAGGATAGAAGGACGTTGCAGAACCCAGGTATCCTGGGCTCAATCCCACCGCCCTGCCCGTTTCGATCTGGATGAGCATCGTACCGGGGTGCGGTCGTGTATTACTACTGCGTGGTGCACGTCTACAGACCCCAGGCTAGCGGTTGTACTGCATTGGCTAAATTTCTCATGTACAGCTGATGATAAGTCGCACGTTGAGGCAGACTAACTTCCGGCTGTATCAAAACATACACACCAATATTTTATTCAACGGGTGACTTGTTTCTCAGCTGTAGATGAGAAATTTAGCCAGTGCGGTACAACCGCTAGCCCGTGAGGTCTTTAACGTGCATTACGCAGTAGTGATACACGACCGCACGCCAGTACAATGCTCATTCAGATCGAAACGGGCAGGGTGGAGATCAAGCCCAGGATTCCTGGGTTCTGCAGCGCGAGCTTTCGCTCCATGTGCTCCAGCTGGTGTGCGCTAGCCCACTCGGCCAGCGGTCCCCCGAAGAGATGATCGTTGCCTAAAACCTCTTGTGCCGTGAAGGCACGTGCCGCCAACGAAATCGAAAGATATTGCAGTTGTATTTTAATATAACGATTAAAGTTTTATTTCAGAATTGTGTTTTATGAGGAGCGCAGCGGGCTAACTCCTGTCTTTCTGGCACGTGACGTTCAGTCGCGTTTCGTCTCGTTCTCCTTTTGTACCTCCTCTGTTTTTCACTTTGTCGTGACATTTTAGCTGGCCTTTTTTAGTAGCATTTAAAAATCCTGAATCCAGTCTTCGCTGTTTTTTTTTTTTTGTACTTCCTGCGTGGGCGGCAGAGCTCACACCCGCAGTTGTTTGGCTTCCAGTCAACTTTGACCAATGGCACGCTTTACTTTCCGCGACTAAATATGAAATTCAGCTTTAAACTCTCGTACTTTATGAGAATACGCCAACCAAACGCCACACAAACAACATGCGCTTTCGTCGAAAAAATATTGAAAAAAGAAATGCTCCTGAATCGTGAAAAACCTCGTGTACCCCATGGTTTTCATATACCGACTACTCCCCACGAGTTCCTAAGACTAACACAAACATAGAGAGGTAAGGCAGACTGGAGCACTGCTAGCCCGTGCCGACTCCTCTTCGTCGTCGAAGAGCCTGGGAGTGCGACTTTTAATCCGGGAGTCGGATCGGGCATATAGCAAAAGACACGCAGCGTTTCGGCGGAACAGTGCGCCGCGGAACTGGCCGGGCGTAGAAGCTCCCTCCTCTGGGATGTCGGAGCTAGCGCCGGAAATGTCTCTCGCTTCCGCTTCCGGTTCCGCGGAAGCCGTTCCGCCGCTTGGTTGCCGTTTGTGTAATTTCGACTGGCGTGCCGCTTAGTGTAGCCTCTGCGCAGGATCGTACGAATAAAATCTATTTTTTGTTTCATTTATTTTCTTTGCGTGTGCGTGTGCGTGTGCGCGCGCACATGCGTGTGTATGTGTGTGTACGTGCGTGTGTGTGCGTATGTGGGCGCGCGTGCGCGTGTGTGTGTGCATGTTCGTGTGCGTCCGTGCGTGTCTATGAGGGAGGTCGCTCTGAGGAGATCACGAGGAAGACACGTACTTCTGATTTGCGGAGGTGCGCTCAGAACCGTAATATATATTTTCAAACTAGACGCCTACGGAATAATAAGCCTTCGCTTTACTCCGTATGAGACGATCGATTCGAATGGGAGAATAATTCGTGTGTAGGTTCACATGTGTAGGTTAAGACACTGACAGCTTAAACAAGGCAGGGCCTGGCCAGTCCCAAGCAACGTATTACAGCTTTACTGTCCATGCGATTAAGGCCGAGAAGAAAGTCAAAGAACAGGGCAAGACAGATATAATAGGCGACGCCCTGCCTTTCTGGAGCTCTCAGCGTTTGTAGACAAACAACTGATGCTCCCTCAGAAAGATGGCTCACAATCTATTGGCATAATTTCATCCAAGGAACTACCGCGAAAGTAGCTATATGCAAGGTTTTGATAGCATGCTGTTGGCTTTCCTATTGCTCAAAACTGGAAATAATAAATGTTTGCTGTCTTGCAGCTCGTGTGAAGACCAAACCTTGTGGTTTTACATTATTAATGGCATAATATCTTTATTGTTGTCGCTGAAAAGAAACATTTCTAGATCAGACAGGGCAGCATGATGTTTTATTTTCAGGGCCGTGGAGATGCAAAGTCTATCAGAAAAACGTTTTTGGTCACTTCGATGGTCCGATGAGGTCAGTTTCTAAGCTCTCCCCACGAGCTCTGACGTTTTCCGTCGTAGTATTAAAGAAGTTAACGTCCTAGTCTTTCTTCTATGTCCATATGTTTCTTCCTTCTGGATGTTTTTTTTATTAATATTGTTCATTATCTGCTGCGAAACGCAAGTAGTGCAAGGCATCTCCTATAAATGTTTATCCCAATGCGCTGAAGATCGTTGCACTCTAAAGAAGGTAAGTTTCTCTGTACCGACATTCGAACATAAAATTATCATATTGGCGCCATCGGCCGTCCGTAACGGCGCGGCAAATACCATAACGATGTCTACTACGTTTGAACAAGGTACTCACTCGTGTTTTACTGTCTTATATAGGCAAGACAATGTTCACGCGCATGTTTCTCGGTAAAGCGACAGATACAGTGCATGATGCAGGCAAAGCAGTACATTTTCGAAACCGCAACCGCCACCGGAGCCGTGAGCGCAAAGAAATATTCTTGCGAACAATGCGCATAAGCAACAAAAAAAACAAAAAAACGACCGACAGGGTTGCTTTTGCATAGCTCTCAGGTGCTGCAGTTTGTGTTTCTGGACACATCTCTTTCGTCCAGTTCAGAAGAATCGAGGGACGCCACGAACGAAGTCGACGTCGGAAACGCCGCCCAGGAAATGAGAGTCAGGACTCGTTTTCGCCACGGCCGACGAGGGGTTGCAGCACCAGTGTGTGGACAGACCTCTTCTGTCGCGGTGTTCACTCGCATCCCGCGTCCCATACACAAAGACGAACAGCCAACTGAATAAATAGCCGAGCGAACGCCTGGACTCGTATTCTGTGATCGTTTTATCGTCTCTTCTTTCTAGGCCTCGTTCTCCAAGTTGGAGAACCTGTCAGTGACACAAACACAAGATATCTGTTTTTTCTGCAGACGACAAAAATATCTCCGCTGCTTGCATTATCACGCCTTTTTGCGATCGGGCGGGCGCCATGATCTGACTTGCAAGACACCCTCCCAGTCAAAGGCCCGAAAGGTTCGAACTATTTGACATAATTTGACAAACCTAAGCCTGGACTATACAACGGGATAGCAATGCGAGCAGATACCTCGAAGTGTGCCTCTGCTGCGCATGTTTTCGTACAACCAATGAAGAGGAGGAAATGGGGAATCGTCGTTTCTGTGACCACCTGCGGAACACGAAGTGGGATTTCTTTGTTATTGTTCTACTCGGAAGAGTGAGCGGCGAGGCAATAGTGAGGGTTGTTTCTTACGCGTCGATGGCACGAGAACATGGGTGCGTAAAGATCCTGCATGCGTACCATCCAAAGCCGAACCGTATAAAAGATTGTCTTGCAATTCACGTGTGATTGATGTTTGTTACATCACGCAAAGCGGTACCGTTGTTTATTATTCAAACTGAACATGAGCATGCGCGATGCAAACGGCTCCTTTTTGCAAACACATTTAGTAAATATAAAAATGCCCCGCTCATTCGCATAAGACAGAGTGGGAAGTCAAAGCAGATAGCACCGACGCGAAAGGACGAGGACACAACGGGAAGGCACACAAAAAGAGACAAGCAAAGAAAGTCAGTGGGATCGTCGCGTGAATCCTTTAAACCCAGAAGTTTTAGGGATCATTCCTTTCCTCTAACGCGTATATAAACACACGCAACGCATCCACGCACGTACACACACACACACACACACACACACACACACACACACACACACACACACACACACACACACACACACACACACACACACACACGACACACACGCACACACGCACACGCACATACTACTACATACTGTGCCTGTCGCCCGTCCTAACAATCTCACTGTCCTTCTTTCTCTGCCCTCATTTTCCTCCGAGGCTTACCACACAACATCGCAGCCTTTGTCTTTGAACCCGAAACCCAGGGAGGAGCCCCATGCCAGGATGCATCGGGCCCACGCTCTCCCTATTCGGCCCCGTAACACGGCGGGACAGGGACGGGGATTACGTCGCCCAATCCCCGGCAGCATGTTTGGCCAGGCTATCGTCGTTTCTCGGCCGGGGATTAGCCTTTCTCGCAGAGTGAGCGCATCAGGGTTAACCCTTCCCCTCGCTCCGAGCAGCGAACCTCCTTGCACGAGCTCCGTCCGGGGTGGCAGTCCAAAATCTCGCTCACCCGTACACTGACAGCAAAGCGAACGTTATCGCTCCGGCTGAACCAATCAACTGATCGTCGCCTAACACGTGGCAACACTTTGGTTGTACGCATACACCTAGTACTTGGCGAAAGGCCGATTGCTGGTTGGTCTCTCAACTAGACGTATTTATACTCCACCGCTGCTTAGGTTGGCATCGACCCAGCGCGTTTGGCCTCGGGCGCACATTCCAGCTGAGACAAGTGGATGAAGCGTTCTTTTCCCTCTGCCTCCGGGTAGTGGGCGTAATGAGCTCGGTCGAGTGAGACTGGCCCGCCTGCTAGTTTTTGCCACGCTTTGTTAAAACCTCAACTTAAAAATACAGAAGACCAGACCAAGGCTATTGCGGCCGAAAAATTCTAAAATAATAAAGGAGGGAGATGTTGGAACAGGCGAACGCCATAAATTGTCATACAAGAAGGCAGTAGAGTTTGCGACAAAAAGGCGCCGGTTAAAGTAATTATAATGTAAAAAATATATTTGATACAAACGTGGTGAAGCCGATAATAAATCTGCTACCGGATATCACTTCAAGTCCACGATGTTATCTTATAGACTCTGCGTTGCCGAAGGCAAACATAGACGGCAACGAACGAAAGCGCCAGCGCGTAGTATTCATCGCCAAGCATTATGTTTTCGTGTTCCACGAGGCTTCTGTGATAGGTCGCACGAGCGTGACAGGCGTCATGAGACAGACGATAGCGACTCGCCAGTCTTTTCGCTCCTATTTTTATTTTAAATCTCCGTTACAGATTTTTTTCCACTACACATCGAACGCTGTCGGTACCCCATGTCTACAACCACTCCAACGTGCGCGCGAAGGATTGCTTCAAAAATCTTGCAGCCGAACATATTAGCCAGATATGCGCGAGCACATGTATAGCAGCACCCAAAATGACCCGCTTGGAACTGCGCACAACACCAAGAAAAAGCTGTTGAGGCCGTCTGACACTCGCCATTCTTGTTGCCGCATGCAAACAACATGTGGCTCCGAAGCGCGCAAAATAAGCAATCGCACCATTGGCTGCGAAATTAACCAATACCGGTAATTGTCTATCCACAGGCTCTGCGTTGGGCACTCGGCAAGAAAGTTGAGAGATCAACCGAGCGATCCGCGATGGACACGAGCCCCGTACTTGACTTTGGCGCTGTCCAGTCGCAGCGCGGTTCTGGCCAATCGCGGCAGTCAGCAATTTCGGCTCCAACATTCTCGCCGAGTGTCATACTTAGAGCACGAGGGCAAAAACTGATGCCGTCACTGGTCTTCCGAAAACGTGGACGTAGAAAGAAGAGGAGGCGACATACCCGCTCAAGCCAGCCAAACGAGAAAGCCTCCAAGCCATGAAGTAGCATGTCCCGGTCGAGGACGCCCCCAAGGGTGTTCACTTTCTCCCCTTCCCTTCCTAATCTTTACCTGTTATAAGTCCAATAATAAGTTTTCCCCCAAGGGTGACGAAGAAAACTGTTGGGCGCAAAATCTCTTCACCGTTTTGTCCAGTAGCGTCTTTTCGTTTTGGTCATCGTCGGGGCATGTCCCTCCAGACCGAAAGTTTCCCCGGCTTCGCCTCTCATGGCGTCATGTCGGCTCCAGAAGCTTCCTACCTCCATGGCCGAAAGCTCAGCTCCGCGTCGAAACTTGCGGCTTTACTCGGCTGCGAAGCTCTTGCTTCACGCAGGAAGGCTGCAAACTCCATTTCTTCTCTTCGAACAGAAATACAAGGTCGGCCGAAGATTGGCCCCGGGAACGATATCCCGAGAACTCTTCGTAATTGTTTCGCCATCTGCGAGCGCAGCTCATCGCAAACATGTTGAGACGAAGAAAAATACGCGAATAGATCAGTGGGGCGTCGACAACCCGGCTCGAAAGATTCTTGCCCCGTATCAACTGATTGCCATCAAAGCCCTGACTTTTGTGCTTTGTTCTCAGTAAGATGCACCAGCACCTACTGTCGGAGCTAGAGTAGAGAACGCGAAAGACGGGTAAAAGGAGAAACAGGAGAAGAAGGCATCAGAAATTCAGCGTATCGTGGGTTATGATAACATATCGATCCTCGCGAAATCGTCATGGAAACTTGGGCAACAGAGCTATTGAGGAGGTCGTTTGGTATAACTTTTGAGAAGGGCAGCGCAACAAAAAAACTAAGGCACACTCGCTCCACCTACACACTTTCACACGTGACCCATCCGTGTCTTGCGCATTTGTTTTAGAGGACGAAGAAGACGCAGTTGAACGCTACTGTGTGAATGAGCCCGCAAGTGTGCACAGGTTCAACATTAGTATCTTTCAAAAGTTATTATTACGAACACACATCAATTTTTTTAATACATTTCGGTCATGTTAATACCGCCAGACAGAGAAACTAAAAAAGCGGTGACGTTGTAGGTCGGCGAGTCATTTGTTTGGCTGCAAAAATATCATAGTCATCAAAATTAGCAAATCAAGGCGAAGTAAAAAAAAATTTACCGCATCTCCACGTGGTGAATGATGTTGATTGGGGCGAAGCTCTGGTGGTGCTTGTCTGCGTAGACGCTGAGCCGCAGCATGCCGAGCATTTCGTTCGTTTTCATCCATGTCAGAAAGAGAATGTGTGGTATGGAACGTGGTTATATACGCATTTGAGCATTTGACCGCAGCGCCCTCTCGTCTATAAACGTTGAGCCAATGCATGCAAAGTTTAATGCGATTATATACTCATTTGACCGCAGCGCCCTCTCCTGTATAGACGTTGAGCGGCTACATGCAACGTTTCATCTATGGCATCCCCAGTTCTTGAGTTACTACCACATCTCAGAACCCCCTACTCGTCCCGCAGTCGAGGCCGAGTGGTTAAGGCGATGGACTAGAAATTCATTGGGGTCTCCCCGCACAGGTTCGAATCCTGTCGACTGCGCAAACATATTTTTTGCATAATTTTTTCATCGTTTTTTATTTTTATTTTTTCCCTACACGAGCACGTGAGTCTCACGAGCACGAGCATGAGCACCGGACGCCGGACGGACGGACGGACATGGCTGGCCCCTAAGGAGCTTCGCCCCTAAAAACATCTTTGCTGATTATGCGGTTATGGCACTGAAGTAAACGGCTTCGAATTGACACCTCCTGATGATGAGGTGTTTCCTTTATCCGGGGCTTTGGGCAGGGTGCGAGAGAGCGGCGCGTCGATGCCGTTCGAAGGCCGGCAGGCGTCTTTTACGACGCTGCAGCGGCACTGCCGGGGTCGTCCAATTTTATTGCCTCGATCCGTGCTCGGGATCGTCGCCTTGTTGTTGCACCCCGAGCCGGGTCGATACGTGCTTCCCTTCCTGCCTGCCTTCGGCTGCTTGTTGGCACCGGCGATGGCAACGCTGTCACTGCCCCCGTGTTTGCTTGCTTTCCCGAACAGCTGGGGCCCATGTTATTGCCGAAGGAAGCGAGGGTTCCCTCGGTATCGCTTTTAATATTCTTCGGCACGGCTTTCCCGCCGCAACGTCGTTGGCTCAAATGGCGGTCAATATCGGTTTCCAATGAGCGCTTGTTTTCGGTAGTTGACATACGCTTGATGATACTCTTCGAAAGTTTTTTTTTCTTCCAATTTTTAAATTTTGGGTGGGAGGTGTTTGCAGCAGACATGATGACAGAATGGCCAATATGCAAAATAGCAGCGCCCCTAGCGGATCAAGTGCACTCTCGGAGCAGGAGACTGTTAACTGGTTGTTTCGGTTTTGGTTTCGCCGGGTTGTGCATCTGTCGTCTGTTATCCCCTCCGCACCGCCATTGATCACGTCGTCGTGGATTGTTCCAGAATTGCGCGCGATGTAGTAAGCGTCCTTTTCTTCTCTTCATTACAATATCAGACACAGCGAATGACAACAATTTCAATTTTGCTGGCACAGGGAGCGAGCGAACACGCCGCGACGGCGAAGTCAAGTGAACGTATATCGAGGTACGCCGAACGCCGTGCCAGCTCACTGTATGCATTTGTTTGCAACCTCAAAAAACAGCGTCTCAGACTAGTACCGCAGTTTTATTGCTTCGCCGATCGCTTTATATTTTCAAACAGGCTAACCCATGCCACAGGCAACTCGAATGCCATTTACAACGAATTACATTTGAACGATCGGCCAATCAGCGCGCGACACTCCGAGCATGGGGCGTTCCACGCGCGACAGATCGCGAGCCGATTTGTTGATCACACGAATGTCATTTGTTGTAAACGGCATTCGAGTTGCCCGTGTGGTCACGGGTATAACATGGTACATGACAAACATCGCTGTACGAGAATGCGTTCATGCACAAATGTGCACGTCTTGCTACGTCACTGTGAGAATATTGGCCATGTGAATGATCAAGACACCGTCGCGGTGTTAGTGCTGCTCATATCGCAGAATGTGCAGGTTTCTTAGGCATACGTCTTTCAGCTCTAACACTTCGTGTTTCAGAAAGTTTGCGATTATCGGATAGCTTATTGGCTGCTCTTTTACGTTTTCGGACGTCACACTCGTTAGGTCTGCACTCTTACTTTTGCCGAGGAGTCACTGACCAAAGCTGTTGTCGTGCAGAGCATTACTTTGCAACTTAATTTCGTGCGGGGTGTTCAAGTGAGTATTTCCGGAAAATTGTAGTGTTGCTGCATCATAGGCATCGAAGCTATTTCACTCGACACAAATACATTATTCAAATAGTAAGAGCAATAGAGAATACTCTCCAAAAATATTAAAACAATATTTCACATCGTGTACCATATTGTTATTACTATTTTAATAGGCCAGCTGCACTTGAAAACTTGAGAGCTAGTTGGCTTTTCGAGGCCCAATGACGGGAACATACCTAGACAAGCTTGATGCAAGCCGAACGCCCGATCGCCTCCAACCAAATGGTTTGCACAATCTTACCCGTGTAGGTGTCTTTTCGGTATTGAAGCCATTGTTGCAATCACGACAGTTGCATAATTCACAAAGCAGCGGCGCTGTTTCTGCGAGAACCAACATATTTATTCAGCATCACCCTGCGCAAAAGAAAGTAATCAAGCCAGATCGATCAAAATAGCGAATGTGGGACGCTAGCTTAGGCCAGTCTCCACGAAAACAAGAATCCGCACAGCTATTTCAAAGGCACGTACTTGCGAGAGTTGTTTGCTGCAAACCATGTCGGTTAATGAGATCTTCCTCTAAACAGCTATGTAAGCTCAAAACGAGCCGCACTCATAAAATTTGACCAGCTCAAGGATCTACGCTCGTTCAGCAATCCGCAGGAGCCGGCAGCCATGTTTTTTATCGTTTGAAACCGAAGCGGATAGGCAATCTCGTGATATTGTGAAAAACATTGACTCTATTTGAATTATTTGTTTCTCAAACATAAAACAATGTCGATTAAAAGACTCTTATGGCACGAAGATATGAATTTCCAACCAAGCTTTCACACATCAACCATCTCTTCAGCCATTGAGAGATGTAAGCACCTTGCAAGCATAGGGCGGGGCATAGAAGGCTGCGATCTCCATATTCAGCAACTAAATTGCGTCTAGCAGCGTAAATATTGCTTGTAGAAATATTTTTTTGTGTTAAATTGTTTTACATACGTGTCCCTTAAAAATATTTTGCTTTATTGCAGTGTTTATTTAAAAGCACCCTTCAAAGTCACCAGTATAGCGCGGTACGTGGAACAAAGTAACAGTTTGCTAAACGTTCCTAATGAGAACGTCTTCGTTTTACACGTGATCGATCTAGGACGAGTTATTGCACAAGGTTACGAATAACAAAAGGTTCACCTTGCACACACAATAAAACGTTTTGGAGAAACAAGTGGGGACTGTCGAAGAGTTGGATTTAAAGAAATTAATGGAGACGTTTTCGTGAAGACGGTTCATGTCGCAATTACTTCGAGAACATGTAGGAAATTGTTTTCTTCTGTTTCCCTATTTATGTTCTTGCTCTACTTCCGAGAACCAGCTCACGAGAAAAAATACTATACAAGTATAACTAACCACCGTATAAACAGGTTCACATCTCTTCAAAGTTGAAACTTGTAACGCAAAGAAAATAAAGAAGTATAAAACATTTCTGAATGCGTCTGAATTCCGCATTATATAGCCTTTGATTTAAGAAACAAACTTTGAATTTATTTTAACACTTTTTGCGAGATTGTTTGCTTCCTGGATGTGTTAGCCGACGATTGATTCTTTTTTCGGGGTAACTACAAAAAATTAAAGAAGAAAAGTCCAAGAAACGTCGACCAGTATTCCAACGGAAACTTACGAATGTGGACGAAAAATGCGTTTTCAGCGTTTTCTTTATCGCGAGTGTTTGGAAAATAGGCCGGCCAGACGCCCGAATAAAAAATAAATACAACTCGAAATGAAAGCGCAGCAATAGATAAACACCTCTATTTCTTCGCTCCGCGTAACGCTCGGACGTCGAGCGAGAGCGTCGAGCGACGTATCCTCTTGGACGCATGCGCAGCTCAGGCCGTAGCTCCGCGCACGCTCTCAGCCAAGACCAAAGAAAGATGGTCGGAAGGCCCTCATTTCAAATTCTGGTGGCAGATGATTTATATGCAGTATGCGCATGGGAATGCATTTTCTTTATTTTCCCCCTCGCTCTTTGCAGAAATAAAATTAAAGCCAGTATGCAACCACAAATATTTTGCGATAGAATGGAGGTCGAAAAGAGGAGTTTTTGTGGTCGCCCGGGTTCGCTGTGGAAAGACCAAATGTGTGCGAACGAAAATGTGAAGCCGCATGTTTAGCGCATGCATATCAGAGTGAGCATATAGAAAGCAGGCGATTATACGTAAAGATCGTTAGAGAAAACGAATTGTATGTGCTATAATTTGGTTTTGTATGGGTGATAACATGATGCTGGAACCAAACTTCGGAGTACAGACCAAACCCGTGTTGTGATTGAGCTATTTTCTTTTTAGCTCTGACAATGAGGATATTTATTTTGGTTAGTCGGGGTTGCTAGCGTTGTTCTATGCGGCGTTTTGGAATAAGAGAGTGTCTTCTTTTGATTTGGTTTTGGTATTCCGCGTGTTTTGGGAATGAGATTTTTTGAATGCGTCTGGGATTTACGGAAATGAGGTGGATACGTTGTTTATGCGTTTGTTTAAGTGCATGTCTGAACCGTCGCTGCGAGCTGACAATTTTTGCGGGAAGGCAAGAAGTGTGTAAAGAAAATTGATCGCCCCGATTTTGAAATACAAACAAAGTACCCCTGTGAACAATACAAGTTGAAGCACCCGATTCGTTCTTTTGTTGCGTCTACGGTGACCACAAGCTATATTATGTCTCAATTTGTGAAAGAGTTCAAAATATGCGCCTCAATTTAGCATTATTTTGCAAGCTCGGAGCACAACTTCATTAAAAACTATAAGATGCGCCAAAAAAAGAAATGACAACTGTTTGAGCTTGTATTGGCTGCGATATTGCGTACGCTTACTTTGGTAAAAGCTTTAAAAGCGTTCATTACATCCACGTTGCAGCTTACAGTTGAAATCAGTATCTAGAACATTACTTAGATATTGCCGCGAGCGCAGGTGACTAAGTGGGCAGCGCGCTCGTGGCCTGACGGTTATCGCGCGTGCCTTCCACGCAGAAAGCCACAGTTCGATTCCTGGCCGCAGGTACGCATTTTTGTTGACTCTACTGTAAGGTTCTGGTAAATTCGAGAACCGTGCTGCTGATTCGAGTTTAGAATGTTCTACACGCCGAAGCTTCTACGCCGACTGTTCCATAAGCCCACACGTGTACAAAAGGTGCTCCGCGTGGCCAGCCGGAGTCAGTTTCGCCCCAGCGTTCGACTCTGCTGTCTCGCCAGACTTTGACGCTCGCGACGCTCTGTTCCTTCTTCTTCTTCTATTCCTTTTTGTTTTGGGCACAAGTTCACCACATTAAACGTTTATTTCTTCCTGTTTATTTATTTCTATTCTGGTCACCACCCGTGACAATATCATGTCTTAGATTCATGTTTTAGCGCTCAAAAATTGAGTAGATCAAATACTATTTTCTACATTTTATCTTGGGGCGCATAGAAACGAGAATCTAATGAAAACAAGACCTTGCAAAAGAGGCAAGAAACAACTGTTGCGCTGGATCTTGTTTTTTTACTTGGATGTGTTTTTTATTTGTTGAACGCCTATCAAAACTCCCGAACAGTCGTCGAAACAACTCATGATTGCTCATTTTTCGAAACGTATACCGGCTTTTCCAAAGTCACCGACTAATATTTTGCTTACAATTAAGCGTGATGTATGTGTGAATGCAATAACTGGACTTCCTAGTGAAAGTACCATGAAACGTTCAAACTAACAAAATTACACTAGTAGTCTTGCGTGCTACAAAATGTATACTTTTTTTCTCTGTATTGCGTTTGTTTCTTTTCAAGTTCTCGAAATCTTGAACCTGCATTCCAGTGTTTTTCAGTTGTAACTGTATGCATACAAAATTCTGTTATTAGTGATCAATTATATTCTCAGTAGTTTCTGAGGTTAGTCACCCAGATTCAAAATCACTACACTGTTTGAAGAAAAATAATACAAAATAATGACATTGTTTATTCAGGTTTTTCAAACAAGCCCAGGCCTTCAATCCCACCAGCAGGCAGTTTCACGGCAACACTGTGTCAATACACGCGTTAGGAGATTTTCGGAAATCTTTCGCGCCGTCCACCCCAAAAACTAGTTTTCGAGATGCAATTTCGCTTTTAAAATTTGACTTCAGTTTATAAACATTAAAAACCGCATGTTTCTTTCCCTTTCTTCGGTAAAATATATTACTTAGTTTTGGTAACAATAGAGAAAGTCAGAACCCAGTCCCTTGTTTGCACGCGGCTTTTTGGCCGTTTTGCGAAATGATTTATAAACTCGATTCCTCTCCTCGGGAAGTCGGAGGCCTCGACTCCGTTTGAGATGGAATATAATTCTCAGTCTGCGAAGCAAAAAGAAAAAAAAAAGGAAGGCAGAACTTTATATAGATATATACCCCCCCCCCCTTACATCAGTACGACGCTGATATTTTTTTTAATAGTTACTTTTATGTCATTTTTTTAAGCTAGTGCAAGCCAAGAACGGCTAGAGTCGCTGGTTTTTTTTTCGCCAAAAGACGTATTTAATGTGATCAGGTAAAACTGGCAAAGCGAGCAGAAAGTTGATTTGCATTTTTTCCCGCTTTTTTGTTGCTGCGTTCAGGGAATGAATGAGTCTAAAGGGACGATATTCAATTACCCAGTTAATTAATTAACGGCACCCTACCGGCGTCCCAGAACGTTCGTGCTGCTTACGAGTCTGCTGGTACCCTCCATCCCCGTTTTTGTTTTTTTTTTCTATTTCTTACGGATTTTGGGAAGGAAGGTTAATCAGGTGTAAATGAAAATGTCACAACCAAAATAAAAAAAACTTAGTAAGAAGTAAATAATATTAATTTTTCATGTGAAGGCGTGTGCAGCCGTTGGTCGCGGTGTGCGATAATTCTTGCATAAGAAGGTTCGCCACCAAAGCTGCGATTGACGACAAGATGAACTATTGGTGGGTCTCAAGCAAGCTCACATTTGCTTGGTGTGATTGAATCAACTGATCATCTGTCCAAAGCATTGAACGTGATGGTTCGACTTTCGCATGAGTGTTCTTCAGTGCAAGCATATAGGCACGGATGCGAAAGTGTCAATCTGCAGAATGCGTTTTTTGCACAAACTAGCGCGCAGATATGACACTTTCAAAATCGACGCGTTCGTGCTGGGTCCTTCGCTAGCGCTAAAACTACTTGTGAAAAACATTAGAGCTAAAGAATGTCGCTACAATGCACTTCCAGCTTACAAACCGTTTTTAGGTCTACCATGGGCATGTTTACGTTCCACGTAGCCGAGAGGGGCCATCAAGTTCCCAATTTTGTGTTTTGAAGGAAATTAAATTTGAGGCTTTTCTGTTAGGGTTTCTGACTTAGCTTCAATTTGCTTACGTGAATAATGTTTCATAAATATGTTTTTAGCCCCACTCATCTTTAGTTCGAGGCTATATTTTCGTTGACCGAACGCTCGCATTTAAGTTTAGATTATTACGAGTGCGTATTTCTAAGTTGGAGACAGCACTGTCATATGCTTTCCACGCGACCTTTACGACGTCTCGTAATGTTTCTGAATGCACGAACTAGAGTGCGTGCTAAAAGCTATGTGAGTGAAATGTGAAAAAGCTTGTTGTCTATGTTGTGTTTGTGATACCCTCTCAAACTCTACAAAGTTTGACACAGTTTGTAAGGATGAGCAATTCCTGTATTTAATATCATAATTATCATCTTTATTTGGCAAATCTCCAAGGTTATTTTGCATTGAATGGGCTCCTACTGAGCACTAATTTAAACACAACTGGGAATTTTTTACTAGTCTTTGTGACTAAAGCTTGAAAATATAATAGTATTAGTGTGTTATGGAAAACTGTATCACGTATTATATTGCAGCTACAAAGAAGAAAACGAAGGAGGCACGCGACGGAAGAGCTAGAGGACAGAAAGTTGAAAGCGAACAATAAAAGATGACGGACGTTCTGTCCAGTTATTAAACAGTATTGAAAGCAGAAATCTGCTTCACTGGTGTTAGACGTGGAGCTCCGTTCCGGTCAATGCCTTCCCCGAACAATGGCAGCTCCACCCCGCCCTCCCCCCCCCTTCCTCCCCCTCCCCAAGGGGACCACACCTCATGTGCCAGCAGTCAAAAATATGGCCGCCTTAGAGACGACAGCTTCTCAGCTCTGTCTCTGCTCACAAATCACCACGAGCAAGCCGAAGCATCCTACGCTCGACGCCAGAACCAGTTTCAGCAAAGCATGGCGTTATCCATCCAGGAATTGACCGCCTCCTCCACATAACGTCTGCAGCGCCTGAACTCTCTATTCTTTTGACCCGAGGAACACCGCACGGCTAGCCTCCCAGTCCAGAACCTTACTGGGCCTTCAAGTCTGCGACTCAAACCATCGACATTTGAAGGTACAGCTCCTTGGGCGCCTTACATATCACAGTTCAACCTCATCGCTGACGCTATTCATTGTTCTACAGCTTAAAAGGCGCAAGTCCTTGCCGCCCATCTAACAGGGTCAGCCTTGACAGTGCTGTATTACTTACCCCCTGCAACCAGCCATTTCTACGAGGCCCTGGTCGCAGTACTGAACGAGCGATATGGGGAAGGACCTCTTCGCTTCCTTCATCATGCACAACTTCGCAACCGCCGTCATGTTGCAAGCGAGACGATATTCTACGTCGACGATAACATTGAGCGCCATGAACATCTTACGTTCTTCAGTTGCCCGGAGGACACTATTGAGGCTGTAGCAACTATGGCATTCATCGACACAATCTCATCTGTTGAGGTGCTGGATGCCGTTCGAATCGCACGCCCCAAGTCACAGCGTGCAGCACACCCTTGTGCATTAGAGGTCGAAGCTACTCGACAGGCATCTCGACCTACCTTTCTACGACTCTCCACGCAGCCAGAAACTCCGGCAAAAAAGACGGAGGTGCCTTCAGTTTCCGTTTGCTGGAACTGCCATCTGCAGGGTCACACGCAGGCACGGTGCCCTAACTATGACCCTGTCAGCCGGACCCGAACAACAACGATTCGGCGAAGAAACATTGTGTCCTGGCAGCGCCTCTTACTTTTATCTGCCTCCAAGGCGTCGTCGTCGGGGTGCCAGTGAGCGCACTTGTTGATACCGGCGTTACAGCCTCTGTAAGCATTCCGGCAGTTTTGACGAAGGCGAACCGAGTTGTTCCAGACAAACTCTGAAAGCTACGCTCTGCAACCACAGACGAGGAGATGGTGACTCTACTGGTATCAACAACTGTGGCCTTCACAGTGGGAAGTCTTCACGCTACTCTGCCTGTTGTATTCGCGGCTGCCAAGGCGAATGCATAATTGGCGTCGATTGTCTCAAAGCACACAATTGCGTGCTGGATTTCGGCGCTGGTTTACTGCATCCGGGCAGCGACTCGTTTCCCCAGGGTGCCGCCACGGTGAAGGTTCTCTGCGAAAGTGGGTTGCCAATAAATGCCACGTTCCCGTATCTGTACCTTCACGCATTCTTTATCAAATTAGCCGTGCACGTATTACTACTTTATAAGGTCGCGTCTGTTGACCTGGGTAAAAGTGATGCTAAGAGGCTTTGCGAGCTACTTAAAAGGTTCACAAATCTTTTCAGCACGCTAGACGCAGATATGAGGCTGGCATCTACAGTAAGACATCGTATCGTGACAAGACAAGCTTCCCCTGTTCGACAACCCCCTCAACGTGTTCCCCTTGCACAGAGTTCACACGTCGATGACATGTTAAAGACAATGCTACAACAAGGCGTAATTAAACCAGCATGTTCACCCTGGTCTTCACCAGTTAAACAAGTCGCAAAAGAGACGGTTGAACCCGATTTTGCGTAGACCACCGATGACCTAAAAACGTGACTAAGAAATACTCTTTTCCTCTGCTTCGAACTGACGACATCAGTGACTTCCTCGCCGGGTGCACGTGGTTCTCCACACTGGACCTCAAAAACGCAAATTGGCAGGTCCTAGTTCATCCAGAAGACTGCTAGAAGACTGTTTTCGCCACAGGTAACGGCTCGTATCAGTTAAGAGTGATGCCATTTGAAATCTGCAATGCCGCAGCTACACTGTATTGACTAATTGAATCCGTTTTGACCGACCTCATAGGCTCCATTTGTCTTGTATATTTTGACGACGCCATCATCTTGTCAAAACATTACCAGACCATCTGACGAACATCAACTTGTTTTTTTTTCACGGCTGCAAAATACAACCTGAAGCTGACACTGAAACATTTTCGTTGTTTACAAGACAATTAGAATATCTCGGTCACATCATTTTGGCGGATGGTATTTCCACAGACCCTCGTAAACTCTCTGTTCTGACTGAATGACCAACCCCAAGATCCACCACCGACGTGCAAAGCTTCATTGGGTCGGCATCGTACTATCGAAGATTTGTCCCCAGTTTTGCTCACATCGCGAAGCCCCTGTACGCCCTGACTGAGAAAAGGCAAAGTTCGTCTGGTTTTCGGAACGTCAGCATGCGTTTGAGGCACCCAAACCGCACTCACGCCTCCGCAAACACTTGCGTATCCAAAGGACACCGCAAGCTTGACTTGACACTGATGCCAGCGCCTCGGTAGCCGGTGCTTTGTTATCGCAAGAACAGGATGGACAAGAACGCGTCAATGCGTATTACAGCAGGATATTTACGAAGCCCGAACGCAATCACTATACGACCCGAAGCGAATTGCTGGCCATCATCAAAGCCACCACTCATTTTCACCATTATCTACAGAGCCGGAAGTTTATTATTCGTACCGACCACGCATCATTGACATGGATGCTGAGTTTCAAGACCGTCGATGGTTAGGTTGTCCGCTGGCTAGGACGCCTGCATCGAATACGATTTCGACATTAAGCATCGAACCGGCTCACTGAACACCAATGCCGATTGTCTCTCCCGTCGCACTTTCAGTAAAACGTTCAACCAGTGCTTGAGAATTACAAAACGCAGCTCCGACTTTTTCAACGCACGAAACAACCTCCCTTGCGACAACGAAGAGTGGATGTCGGAATGCCTTTTTGATGCTCAACTTGACGACCCGGACATCGGCCCAGTCGTAAGATGGATGAGCGAGAACAGCAAGCCCCACTCTAAAGAAGTGTTCAGGTTGTCTCCGACCCTCAAGAGTTGCTTGGCGCAATGTGGCTTTTTGTTTCTGCGGGAGAGTGTTCTTTACCGACACTGGGAGTCCGCTGCAGATAAATATGTTGTCTGGCAGCAGGTGCTGCTACGAAGGCTTCAATTTTAAGTATTTCATCAGCTGCACACGAACCCCGAAAGGAGGGCCCTTGGGATTGAACCGCACGGTCAGAAATATTCGTCAACGCTTCTACTGGCTGAAGTGCCATATACTGACGTAAAGCAATGGTGCCGACAATGCCACATGTGTGCCTCACGTAAATGGCCTCGCGTAAAACTGCGAGCACCACTTAAGAGAATGTGACGGGGGAACCTTTTGAACGCGTTTGGCATGGATGAACTGGCGCCGTTTCCTCAATCTAAGTTTAGCAAAAGGTTCCTGCTAGTCATTGTTGACTATCTTACCAAGTGCCTGGAGGTCACTCCTATTCAAAGCCAGACCGCATCCGAGATCGCTGACGCTCTTGTGAATAACTTCATTGCCCGGTATGAAGTTCCCCTGAACATCCATTCGGACAAAGGCAGGAACTTGGAATCTCAGACCAAGGCAGAAACATCGAATCACCAAACGGCTTGGTGGAGAAGGTGAATCGCATCATTCCACAAAATCTAGCCATGTTCGTGAATGATCGTCAAGATGACTGATATAGCAACGTACTTTTATTCTTGTATGCCCACCGCACGGCTGCTCACCAGGTTACTGGCTACACACCTGCCACAATGCTCTTCGTTCATGACCATCGCATGGTCTGTGAGGTCGCCATCCCACGGGCATCAGAACCGGCCACATACCCTGTGTCTTGCGTAGGTAAATTGAGAACAAACCTCAAACGGATGCACGCATTTGCTCGGCAGCGGTTGACAAGCGGTCTAAATCGCATAAAGACCCAGTACGACGCGCATGTCACAACATGTCTCAAACTACAACGCCACTGGCAAGGACCTTTCACCGTCATAAAACCTCTCAGTGAAGTGGTCTATCATATACGTCACAACGATCGACCGCGTGCTCTCGTGGTCCACCACGACCGGCTATCTCTGTACGAAGGACTTCATTAACCCTCACTGAAGATTCAAACGACAGGAGGGAGTAGTGCAGCGAAAAAAAGAGAATGAAGGAGGCGCGCGATGAAAGAGCTGGAAGAGAGAAAGTTGGAAGCGAACAATAAAAGATGATGGACTTTCTGTCCTGCTATTAAACCGTTTCGAAGGGATAAACCTGCTATAATTTATTTTTATGATTCACCGTTTTTTTTTATGGCAAGTTTTTCTCGTATTTTATATACATTATTCGCAACCATGCAAAGTGATACACACAATTTAACCTAAAGTTTATCTGAGCTGAAAGTTGACGCAGATTTATTACGCTAGATTGCGCAAAACGTAATCGTCGGGAAGAAAACGAAACTACAAATTCTATTTCTGAAGTGGAGGTAGGGAAAGTGGTTTCTGGTGTTTCGATGACCTTCAGTTAAGGCAACTCGGAGGCAAGAATAATGGCTCTGCTGGTTCTTGACGGAGAGAAGCCGGCCCTCTCGAGTTACCGGGAAAGTCATCTATTCGGAGGAAACTGGATCCGAGAAAGTTGACTCGAGAAGCCTGAGTCAAAAAGACCAAAGATTAAAAAGAAAAAAATCTAGAACGAGACAAAGTACAAGGAAAAGAAAAACCTGCTGATGAAACTTTAGATAAAATATCCTTGTGTGGACTATAACTGATAAAGATAGAGGCGGGAGTGATAACGATGTCGCAAAGGAATTTATTTATGATATCACTTCTTCGAAGCACGGGCAGTATTAAAAACGGAGTTTCATGTCGTGTTCGTTTTTAATGTGATATGATGTTTTACTTAATCAATTGTTCGTATTAACTAAATGTTCTGTTTTACTTGTTTCTTTTTCCTGGAAAGTCCGGTTTCAAAGACTGCCGCCTCTGAGCAGCGTAATTATTTCTGTTGTACAATACAGGTTTTCCCAAGGTACACTTTTAACGAAGAATGCGTTCTTGGCTCAGGGGATCTTAAAAACGTTGCGAAGTTTTTGTCATAAATGTCACGCTCATTTTACTTGCACACTGGCGTGTCTGAACAAAGGTATTGCCACTATTTCCTTCTGCTTCATGCTTACAACCCAGTTTATGTATTGCACCTTATTACCGGCACGAAAATCAATTACCTAATCTCAATTCCCAGTCCTTAAAGGTTACAGAATACTCTTTAAAAAAATAATTCGTTAACCTTTTTTCTTTTGGTGAATGTCCCGAATTAGTTTTTCTCGGAGAACGTAAAAGAAGAAGAAAGAAAAGACAGGGTAAAGACGGAAAGCAAAAATAAAAAAGACAAAAAACAAATGCAGAAATAAAGTAAATTCAGGGACAAAAACGGAAGGACTGAGCGGTAGGATAGTTAAGATGAATTGGACTCGGACTGCAAGGAAGCGGAGTCTATCGGTGAAGCCAGTCGACCCGACAAAGACAAGTGGATACTACTGAACCATCTGGCGATGGCAGACAAAGCCCATCGGGAAGACGATGGTCTCTTCCAAAGAATTGTCAGACATAATTGTGGAGATTTGCCAGCAGAACACGACGAGCTTCCCAGTACTCCGGGTGGTACTGCAGGATAAGAAGCGAAGATTATCGTTGTATTAAAACTGTACTGTCAGCGCTGAAGATTAATTACAGAAACGCTGGTCCTCTTCGGAGAAGCGGTAGGAGAATTGCCGCTCTATTTCAAGTCAGGTCGGCATTTATGAATGAGAAACTATATAACAATCTAATAGTATTGGCAATATTTTTAGACTTAACGAAAGCATTCGATACGATTGATCATTCCATATTACTTGATAAACTCGAAAATCTGGGATTCAGAGGGCCGTATTTATTAGATTCTTAAAAAATTACTTTAACAACCGCACTTAAAGGGTCAGAATTGGAAAGAATGTCAGTGAGGCCATAAACCTTAACTACGGTGTTCCACAGGGATCGGTATTAGGCCCAATACTATTTAATATATATATGAACGACCTCACTTTGCTGCATTTGAAATCGAACATTTATCAGTACGCTGATGATACGGCTGTAACATTGGCAAGGGAAAATTAAAATATTGCAGTGTCCTCTCTACAGCAGGATATCAACCAAGTTATGACCTGGTTTTCGAGAAATTGTTTTTTCGTACGCACAAAGAAACAACTTAAAAAGCTTAAAAAAACGTATTAATCTTACGGAACCGATTTTCTTACATACAGCAGAATGTAGGAATTGTCATCGCTCGCCATTAGTGTACGCTACAGCAACAAAATACCTGGGCATACATCTCGACGATTATTTGAATTGGAATCGTACACATAGATCATATATAAGCCAACTGAGGGTAATCGCATCATACCTGTATAGGCTGCGAAGTTACGCGGGTCCGAATCTGAGGCGGACTGTCTACCAAATGCTAGGTGAGTCGAAATTGAGATACGGAATAACCATTTATGCTTCCTGTTCCGATTTTAAAAAGTAAAAAAAAATAAATGACATGATAAAAAGGATGGTAAAGAATATTGTCTACGGAACGCGGCTTGAGCATATTTCATTCGAAGAACAGCCCTCCGACCTGAAGTTATAGCCAATAGACCATCTTTTGAGGTTTGTTATGTCTGAGGAAATATTACTTCACACCGGATTTTAAGCCAGAGGCAACGAGACAAAAGCAACTCAGGAAAACTGAAAAATGTATTGTTCCGATAATATACACAAATTATGGAAAGAGGCTAAGGAAATATTATATACCACGTCTTTTCAATGAACTACCGGGCGATCTGCAGAACCATGCCGTCGTTTAATAATAGCAAAAAGAGAAATAATGAAATGGTGTCAATGTGCGGACAAATAAAGACCAAGTATGTGTTGCTGATTTATTTATGATTTGCCATAATATGAACTCGTAGTGCTTTTATTATGTTATTTTTGATTTCGCAAAGCTAGAAGAAAAAAAAAGAAAAAAGTAAAATGTGTTGATGGTTTTGTTTTGAAATGGTTCGCCCCGTTCAGTGTCAATGATTCTTGATTGTATAATTTCAACGGCGCAGCTGCCCCATTTTGTGTATTTTATCTTACTCTTGTTGTTGTAGTTGCTCTTTTTTTTTTGGTCAATTGTACTCCGGTGTACTGCCCGTACTCACACACAAGCACAAAAGCGCTTTCGTGACACGGATTGAAATGTTTGTAAAATGAAGCGAAAATAAACTATTACTATTACTATTATTGGCTGGAGAGCTGCAATTCTGGCAGGTGCGAGGACATACTATTCGACTGCTCGGTTAGTATGACTCAGGATTGAACGAGGTAAAATAGGTGCGAGTCCGGACAATTCATCCGGCTCGGCCAGTATGTACTAATTTTCAAAACCATGTAGCATCATGAACCGCCGGTCCTTACACACAAGCCCGAATTGCTTTCGTGAGACAGAAAAAACTCTAGGATTTGAAGAAAGAAAACAACCTGAAATCATCTTGTTATTATTATTAAAGGTGTTTAAAACAAAAGGACAGTAATCCTGTTCTCGAAAATTTATCATATATCAAAAGTATTTAAAAAAACGCAATTTAACGACAACTTGAACTTTTGACGTCAGGCTGTAGCTGTTACCTTGTTCCCACAACAAATAATGGACAGCCAGTCTTAATAAAACAAGCTTTTGTGCTGTTATAGCGCAGGCAGGCCACCTGGACCTGTTTCACAATGCGCGGTTCTGAAAGGACGTCTTGTTTACAAACGTTATTTTATTTTGAAGTAGTTCGAAAATGGGCCCGTTGTTTGAAAAGCTTCATTTACAACATGTCTGTCGCACGAAAGGAATAATAAGGCTATCAGCACGAGTTCGTAACCATGGTTAAACTACCACGTTCGGCATGGCTGAAGTAGCCATCGGTTCTAAGAATTTTGAGAGTTGTGCACCGTCAGAACGGTGGCCGTCAGAACGGAATGTTGGCGTCATAAGTAAACTATCCAGAATATCTCGGTGCAATCTTGTAATATGACTAAGATTTACTGACGTTCATTTGTGGTATTTTTTTACTATATTAATATGCTCCTGTTTACTATCCCTTTTTGATTTTGGTTTCTTTCGCAGAAATGTCATGCAACGTTGCGTAAAATTCTTGCTATTATGCAACTCTCTTGAGCTGCACACCTTTAAGGGAAAGCGGCTTTCTCATGCACCACGCTTTTAGAGCTTTGCGCTTTACGCGATAAACCCGGGAAACACATAAATAAATAAAGAAATCAAAAGACGAACAAGTTCGAACTCTTCTGGGCTACAAGAATGACTGCTAAAATGGCAATATAGCGATTTTGAATCAGAACCATTAAGTAGATACTCTTGAAACTGAAGTTCAAATCTATCGTAATTGGTGAACATCAACATGACTTTGTTACAGAGTTGTCATGTATCAAATAAGTGCAAGCCTTGAGCTGTATTCACCAGTTTACTTTTGCAAACATACCACATTTAGACTGTTGGGATGATTGGTAGAATCGCTCCATTTACGAGTAATGTTTGTTGAAAGGAGCCCGTCCTTCTTTAGATATCACGATTACACTGGGAGAGAAGTAAACATTCATACGATGTTATAACACGGTAAAGTTAGGCCGCTTTTGGAAGGTGCTGTCTTCGCTAGATTTCGCGTTGATGTGGTGAATCATTAAAATAATTACATTATTACTTCGTTTGAAAAATGGTGATCAAGGGAACAAAAACAAACACAATATGTAAATAATATATGTTGTAATGTGTGATCTAGAAATATGAGGAACAGTGTACCTGTAAAAACGACCCAGAGATATACGATTGTGATAAAAGTAACTAAAACAAAAAAACTCGCGCCCGAAAACACTTTTTTTTTATTCACGACTGGAAATTAGAAAGGTTTTCACGACATAAAGAAAAAATACATTGTAGGTTTCTCCCGGGGTGCGAGAAAGCTGAATTACGGAACTGGGGTTGTATGCACTCTTTTTATTGTTTTATCTTTTTTTAAAGGCGAGGGTTTTGCAGAAATCTTTCACAGGACACGTTTTTGAGATTGGTTTGACAGTCATTTAGTTCTTCAAAGGAATAAACGCGGAAAGCAAGTTCTGCTGTCCGAGTTTGTGAAGAGATAAAGTCGTCTGGAAAGAAACTGGATATAAACTTTTTTACGAGCTACCTTTTAGTTTGTTTCGGTTTTTTATCGCGGCTAAAATATCCTTTGTTGTATGTAAAATACAAGAACTTGAGCCCGTTTTTATGCGAAAGTGTCGCAAATGCTGATTTTCCGAAAAGGATAAGAAGATTATGATCTCGGTTCAAAATTTTATAATCGCACAACTTTCGGTGTTTCTAGGTAGAGCGTTCGATTACTGGGAATGCCTGACTGCACTACATTTTTTTCTAGTTGTTCTTTAATGGTGTATGACATTGACGTGTATATTATGTGCCCATATCTTTGTCGTGGTAACAAAATGTGCGATTGTTTATGTTTATTTCAGCACTGATTCGCTTCATATTCCGTTTCAGATATATTAAGTTTTGTAAGCATTAGTACATGCTAGGAGGCGACAATTTGAAAATTTGCAATACGTCGTATATCCAGAAAGTAAGCTCAACTCTTTTAAAATAGAAAACCAAATAAAAGTTTACGAACAAACACCAGTGTAAACCTGGCTCCCTGCGAAGGGTGCGTTCCCCCACTAACAGTAGTATTGCGGGAAAGCAGGATGTCGAGGGCACGTCGTTATATTGTCTGTAGTCTCGAGATCGTTTATCTTTATTTGAATTGGAAGCAGTTTTTACACTCTTTCTATCGCGATGCATCCGGCCTCGTAACAAAAGAAGGAGTTGAATCAGCGCTGCGCGTATACAGAATGGCAGTACGCAGTCCTTCAGATTCGCAACCACTTCGAATGGGGCTTAAAACGCGTGCGTACTCTGTGCTCGCACCCGATTGCCTGCGGCAGAAGGAGCGCTAGTACACACGCTTGCACATTCGCAGCTAGGCTATGAAGCAATCACTCAAAACCGATTTCGAAGTGACGCGCTGAAGTCATGGTGACGTCAATGTCTGCGTCGTAAACCGTTGGTAAAACCCGATGTTGAGGCACTCGCCGTGTCAAGTGGGATTGGGCCGGAAACGGCGTCGTACTCCCGCCGAGCGTCGCCGACTCGCAACGAAGGTGGACGATGAGGACGCAGTGCCGACAACGTGACATGGCAGGGTCATCGACCAGGTGTTTACGAGGGGAGTTGACGCACACGAGTCAAAGTATGTCTCGTACTCGTACTTTACTTTGCATAGACCGTTAGACTCGATACTAGCAATCACACATAAATGCTACAACAACATCGACAGCATGGATCAGTAAAGGGTTTACTCAAAGTTTGGCTTGTTGTATTCATAGTGAGCTGCGATGTGGCTAACTGGCGTCGTAACAAAATCTGGCCTCTTGTTGTAGGTGACGTCATGAGTCTTCATGACCAGCAGAGTGGTTTCTGCTGGTCCAGCCAGCAGAGACAACCAGCAGAGTGGTTTCTGCTACAATTGTTTGCGTAAAACCTTATTTTGTTTTGTACGAAATAATGAATTTATGCCTCGTACCTACTAATTTTTAAAGCTATGTGCGATGCAGGCTACGATGCCCAGCATATTTTCTATATTCGTTATAGAACATTTTGGCCAAAACTAATGAATATAAAACAGTTTACATTTCAGAAAGTCAAAGTTTGAGCAGCTTTGGGGAAAATCTAGTCATATAAAATCAAGTAACTAAGTTTTGCCTCATTTACTTTTTTATTCATAAGACGCCCCATGCAAAACACCGCAACAGATTCCTTTGCTTTTATTCCAGCGCCCGTTTGTTTCAAACGGGACAGCGTATTATAGCTAAAGAAAAATATCACGCCCAAAGAAATATTTTTTCTCCATCACACAATGTGCAAAAACGTTTCATATAGAAAAAACAAAAACTAAGGGAGGAACTATTATGCTAAAATGCATGTCCAAATCGTCAAAGCAGCACGCAATGTTTACTACGGGAAGAGAGGGAAAGGTCGATTTTATAATCGATTTCTTGTACCGCGTTCGTCATTTTTACTATTGTCTAACGTCAGCGCTTTATCTTCGATCTTTCTAAAAACGTACGCCATTTTCAGTGAGCAGAAAAGAAACGCTAAAAGGGCAATATTTTTTAACCGACCGCGAAAGCAACATTAACAACTAACGACTGCGTAGCACATAATTTTGTAGTAAATAAGCTGAGAGTGCCTTGCACGCTGAACAGCAAAGTCAATAAGCTTTTGGTTTTAACTTCCATGCAAACATACATGGCGTGGAAACGCTGCTAACTCTAGGAATTGCTGTAGCGTGACCGACCGCCATGATGCATTCCCGGGGAACTTCCTAGGCCCCTTCCCCGTACATCTAGGCAATTGAATTTGCGTTCGCCTCTAAGTAACGACAACGTCAGAGTAAGTGCCGTGGAAGTTGATTTCGGTCAATTGACCAGCAGAACTTTGGATAGGGATGTCGTTTCTTAAAGAGACGCTTCGGTGCATTTAACTCAATTCTCGTTGTCAAGATAAAGAGAGGCAGCTGAGGCCATCCTAATTTGCTTACGGTGTTTGATAAGTTTCTACGTTTGGGAATCTACAATAAGGCACACTTTCGGTAAGTTTGATAAAGACAAACTTAGGATAAAAAAGACGTTTTCACCATCCCAACTGTCAGATTAACATATGCGTGTATACGCCCTAATGTTGCGTGTAGTGATATTTGATCTGCCAAGACCATGGCAGGTTAATCTTATTAAACGTCCATGGAACTAACCGTTGATTTTTATCGAGCTCAATTGAGAAATCAAAACCCGGTTTTACGGCCCCCATAAATAAGCTACGCATTGCAGAAAGCTGAAGCTACATCAGAATATGATGCTACTGGTGAGGACGAGATGAAAAAGTCTAAGGACATGACGTTACCTGCACTGAAAGACTTTAAAAAAAGGAAGACATTTTATCTCGAAGTCGACGTCCACCTAAGCCTACTTTTGCAAAACAAAACATTTTCAGCGCCTGTGGCAGTTATTTAGGAAAAAACAATTTTGTCTTTTTTTGCTTACCAGTTTATTTTACTATTTCTGAAATAAATGCCACAAGCAGCGAAAATATTATAATTATTTTTTACAAAATTAGGCTTAGTGGACGCCGACACATTACAAAATTTCGCACAGCCTCGTATATTTTCTTATCCAGGCAACGTCATGATTTGAAACCTTCTCCTATTCCCACCGCTAGCGTCACATTCTGACGAGGTTCCAGCTTTCTGCAATGCGTAGTTCATTTATACGAGCCGAATAGCCGGGTTACATTTTCCCGATCGAACACGGTATTTTACATGTCGCCTTTTTGAAGTGCGACAAGGCACGTACTATATAAATTTAATATTCTCGGATAATTTTATGTTCGAACTGTTCACCACGTAAGCGATAAAGCCACGAGATAAATTCAAGTTGACTTCACTCGTCTAAAACTCAGGATTTTGTTTATGTCATTGAATAGTTTGTGAAGACTTTTTCTTGCCATAAAATAAAAAGCACTGTATTCTACCTTTCTCTTAATATAATTCAGCTTAACTATTGGCTTTGTAATAGCGTTGTTGTGTCTTCATTCAGTTTCCAGTTCTACAGCCTTACACGACATGTCGCACTTCGTATTATTTTTGTTTCAATAGTTTTACCATAAACAGATCCACTTTTTTATCGATTTTGTTCCTCTTTTTAAGATACAAAAACATGATTCACCTTCTTCTAAAAATACGTATTTCTGTTAGTTTTATTTTAGTTTGATTGGACGGAAGATTGAAGACGTCGCGTTCGTTGGAGGATGCTCACTTATCTCTGTTCTTTATATTTTACTCTTTTTTTTTTCGTTTTCGCTTTGAGTTTTGAGTTAAGTTTGTCCTCGTCTACCTCGACACTTTTTTTAAAACCGACCCTTGCAAATTTTCGCTCTTTTTCCTCGCAAAGCGCACACCTTGCAACCTTTTCTCTTTTCCCTTAAATTCGTCGTGCCCTTGTCGAAATTAGGGTTCCGCGGGGAACCTTTATTTCTGCGTTTAAGTTTCTGTATTTTAACTTAACACAAACCCTGACAAATGCGCTAAGATTGAGTGAGTCGAAAGAGCCATCCCCGTGCTCTGCGTTGCCAACGTAGAATTAGTAGTCGGATCTCCTCATTATCTGGGCGCGCACATTCTGGCTGGGAAAGTGGGCCGGTGCAGTTGGCAACAACGAGCCTGGGTGCTTCTTTCTTTTTTCTTTTATAATCTTAATGTACTGTCGCTTCACCTTGGTGTTTTGTTACTGTTACAGTCGTTGTTTTCAAGTTTTATTTTTTGGGGGTGCTGTTTTTATTATGCGTTGTTCTCTTTGTTCTGCATACGACTGGTTTGCGTGTACCGGAAAGAACTTCCGAAGAACGCTGGGAGAAAGACAGACGACGCCGAGGCTATAATTAGGATGCTCAGCACGCGCGTTTCCTAGGCACCTAGCTGCTCACTGCGTTGCCAGATCTTTGCAATTTTTTTGTATTTTTGTTGCTTTTACTTCTTACTTTTGTTTTGTGAGGTGACATTCTAGGAAGTGCGCTTGTAGAAGCAAACAAACAAATGAACCATAAAGTACAACGGGAACGATATGAAGCTTGTAACGTGAAGTCGTCCAAGTTTCATATTTGATTAAATGAGAATATCAATCGTACTAGTTATGTTTTCCAGATAAATTCAGCTCCGTATGCGGGTAACGTTAGGAACGCTCTTAAAAGTTTTAAGTCGCGGGCACGTTGCAGCTGAGAAGCGGTTGAATATGCCACCTTCCGGCCTCAAATGCTAGCGACATAGAGGCAATTTGGTAACCTTAGACATTTTCACTTTTATTTTTTACCCGATAATTCAAACATCGCAAAGGACGAGGGACCAAATGAAGAAAGACAGAGACAGAGAGAAGCGCTGTGTCTGTATCTTTCTCCATCTGGTTCCCCGTCCTTTGCGCTGTTTTAATTATCAAGCCTGTCGTACCAACTAGCCCAAGCTTCAACTTTCGCAACGTTTATTTTTTATTAGTTTTCAAGAATCCCGCTCGCTATTTTTCGGCTTTTTCTAGCTTATTTCTGATCTGCATAGTTCTTCTAATCGTCCTTCTATATATCATGTGCTCACGGCTGTGCACGGGTTGCGAATGGGCAGCGCTCGTTTCGACGGGAACGAGCGGAAAGCATGGACAATGTAACACACAACAACGGAGCATGTTAGGGGTGCTACCAATAGAAGGCGGGCGCCTTTAGCATGGCCACCAATGTCTCTCTAAAAATACCAAGGCGGCACGGCGGCTTGCGCATGCAGTGTCTGGAAACGACGGGAAAAAAAGCCATGGGATTCTGGTAAGCGATAAATAGTCAACAGTGGAAGATAATATTTCTATTTTTGTATCGTATCGGCTAAAGTTACTGAGAACTGAAGAAAACGCTGGGTGAGGCTTATTTTTATCACGCGTTTCGCTTTCTGAGTGCTTCTTCGGCCTTCTTATCGGCTCATGGCTCAACCTTATTGGAGCGACAAAAGGCCGCTAGGGACTCGCCAAATGTTTTAAAGCCACACTGGTATAGAAAACATAATGTTTTCCTTAGAGTTTATAAATAGGGTGCATAGTTCATTAAAAAATCTTTTCGTGAAAAAAAAGTTTCTTACTTTTTACGCTGCGATAGTCAATTTAGATGGAGGTCTCGACCCGTTCTAAGCCCCACCCACAAAACGGTGGCCCCGCCCGTTACTACTAGATTGTCTTGTCTGCTCGGCCGAACAAGTTCGCAAGTTTTATGTCTGTCTCCCTGTCGCTAGGTCCGGTGCGTCTATCGACTGCCGTCTGACACCGCCTGCTAGTCGCGTTAGCAGACGCGCGGGAGCGTACGGCATCGGCTACTATGCCAACGCCGATTATGCGTCGAGAAACTGAGGCAGAGGACGCCGAGCTCCGATTGGAATGATTAGTGTGTAAACCAAAAGCTAGCTGCCTTTGTCTTCACTGCACTCGTCGGACGCCTTAGTATGCGGAACGCCGGCGTCCGGCATTTGGCTTTCGCATTCGAACGCCTTCTACGAGTGCGGTGAAGAGAAAGGCAGCCTTTGTCTCCACTGAACTCGTCGGACGTGTTGGAACGCGGAACGGTGACGTCCGGCATTTGGATGTCGCAATCGAACGTGTTTGACCAGTGCAGTGAAGACAAAGGCGGCTAGCTTTAGGTTTACCAATTGTTCCCTTTATGAAGGTAGGAAATAATTCTGGAGGCGACAGGACGCAACCAAAAGTGAAGCCGGGGGAGACTTCCGGTTTGGGGAAACACGCCCCCAGCGATGACCAAGAACGGAGAAAAGAGAAACGCTATTGGACGGAAAGGAGAGCTTATTTGGCGCCAACCGCTGTTTTAGTCATCCTTGGTGGCGTTCCCACCGAACGCGACCTCTACTTCCGAACCAGAGCTCGGCATTCTGACGTCCCCGCGTGTTCTCGTGTTCTCCTCTCCCTCAGGATCTCGTCGCATTAGAACACACTTGACCATCGTCTGCGACGCCCGCCAGACGCGCCCATGAACCGGCGCGTCAGCGTCCGCCATCCCCTGCGTCCGCCGGCTATTCCGGCACCGTCCACCGCCGTCTGGAACGCCAGCAAGACGCCACTATAAGAGCGGCATTCTAGTGTTTCATTATGCACGAGCTACCCTGCAATAAAAGCAACTGTCCATGTACGCTGACAAGGGACCTAAAATACTAAAAACAATTGAGCAGTCCCGTGCTAATCCAGAGTACCATCACAGCGAGAGATTCGACAAATCAAAGCGAAGTCGTTGGGCACCGGCGTCGCGTTCACGCACCCTGGGGTGAGTGAACAGATACGCTCAGAACAAATTAGATATCTGACCATTTTGTTCCGTACGCTTTTGTCTCTTTTTGGTTCCAGCCCGTGAAAGCGCGGCTCCCGGTACGAGTTCTTGACATGGACTGTGCCACAACAGCATTTTGTTATCGGCAATACTTTTTTTAGAGCGCGCAGTGTGCATCGGATACTACAAAATCTTTACGTTTAAAACGGGTTGTTAACGCACGCTCTTTATTCGTAGTATTCTGTTTGGTGTCTCGCAGAGAACATTTTAACTAACCTCTACGCGGAGAACCTTTTTGCGACACCGATTTATCCACTCACTTTAGCCTTCACCCTAGCAGTGACGTGTTTAAGAGAGTAAAAGGAATGGGCGTACCTCCGTCAACGAACACACTTTTCTTTAAATTACACATGTCCACGTTACCTGCTAAGAGTTACTTACGATAAAAAATTACGCGACCATCAGACGACGTGATGCGTTTCGATGGCGGCAGCTGCGATTCCCGCAAGTCGGAGCAGACGACGCGTGGGTTGAGAGGGGAGAGGAACATTTTTTCTCTTTTCGCTCTTCCTACTGGAATGGTTTATAGGTCACATGACGTCAGGTCAGGTAACATCAATTTTTCCGCCAAATTTAGTTGGGAAACTGAATTGTTGCATAGGTCGCGTGACGTATATTTTTCCGCTAAATCTGTTGGAGAAACTGACCTGGCTGTATAGGTCACGTGACGTAAAGTTTTCCGCTAACTTTAGCAGGGCTCCGCGTGGCGAGCCGGAGTCAGTCTCGCCCCAGCGGGCGATCCTGCTGTTTCGCCGACATCGACACCTGCGACGCTAGCCATCTTCTATTTTGTTTTGGGCACAAGTTCGCCCTATTAGACGTTTATTTTCCTTCAGTCATTCAGTCGCCTCATCAATTGTCATTTGTGACAATATCAATTCCTTTAAACTCGAAACACCTAAGATGTTTATGTCATCATTCTTACTACCTGAGCTGAAAGATGTATCTTTTTCACTCGGTGCATCAGGTGACATACCCACGACCGTGCTGTCAAAGCTTCAATAATGTTTTTTTTTTTTTATTTTGCCACAAGAGAGGAAGACAGCAAAAATATGGACAAACAAATCTCAGATGACAACCATCTGAGAGCCCATTAACACAAGGGAGTTTGCTTAAATTGCATTATGAGTCGCGTGGGCATTCGTGCTTCCACATTCACATGCAAAACGACGCCTGGTATTGGTTTTTACGTTTCTTACGGAGCAAAGCAATTCTAATACTAAAAAGCACTGCAATCGAATTCTTATTCGCAAGCAGCCGTAGTTCCAAGCATAGTTTCTTGCCAAACCAAACTCAGTCGAAGCAGCCTGATCGGCTGTGAGGCGACGAGCAATGTGTCGAGCAGACCAGCGAAATACAGTCACCTCACAAAGCTTGAGTCCTGCAGTGGGCTTTGAATTCTTTCGTTTTATAATGGGAGCCAAACACACCTCCGCTCACAGTAACCTTTTTCCCTGACGAAAAGCGAAAGAGTCTTTTGCCATTCTCTTACGGGCTTCGGCACCCGGAGACACAGCAAGTTGGCATGTAGGAGACGCGAAATAGAACAACGTTAATACTTCAGCTTGGGTGAGCTGGTAAATCATGCTAACACTTCACAGCGCACAATAACAATGCATTATAAACATACATACACACAAATAAATAACTCACGCAGCGCTGCATGAGAGTTATTTCTTTGTGTGTATGCATTATTAAAGTCTGTTGTTTTTGTGCGCTTTGAAGTGTTAACAACACGCTGGGAGATGTTTCTCTGAAAATACGTGTGCAACGGGGCTAAGTGGCAGAAAGTCGACCCGGAGCGTTGCAACAGAAGCTGACCGGCCACAATATGGTGGCCGATGGTGGTGATTCAAAACAGTGACGATGATAGTGACGGCACACGTCTCATGTGACGATGATATGCCGCACAAAATCTAAACATACCCGACTAGAGTAAAACTGTTGTCGGTAAAGCGTTAAAGAATCTGAATGCGATACTCTGACTCTGTATTCAGTAACACTAACCGTCCCCATCGTTTGCTCGAAGGTGCGTTCACCGGAAGCACACAGCAAAGTTATCAACTTGTAATTCGAGCCTGTGCCGCATTCCAGAATACGGTGGGTCCCCTCCAATGTTAACAAAAAGCGTCGGGAATGTCCGTCACTTCGGAAAGCGAGCAAAGCACGTGCCGTACGCAGAAATGCTGAAAATGTCTTCTGCAAGAAGCCCGTTTCCGGAATAATGAAGCGCGTCTTTGAATTCAGATGATGCACTCCAGACTGCAAAAGGCGTGATAAATGCGAGCAACGCAGATCCAGCTGACGTCGGCAGAACTAATCGATTTCCCGAGCTTCGGTCACTGCTAAAGTTTCAAAGTTTGAAAACAAACTACGACGCCTAGAAACACAAAGGAATAGAATACGTTATCTCGCTTATTTATTCAGTTGGTTGTTCGTTGTGTTCAGGACGCCCGTGCGAGAGTGAACACCGTGACAGAAGAGGTCCATCTACACACTCCCGTTGCAACCCCCGGTCCGTCGAGGCGAAAGCAGATCCTGAGTCCCATTTCCTGGGCGGCGTTTCCGACGTCTACTTGGCTCACGAAGTCGCTTGATGTATCTGCACCGGAACAAAGAGCTGGGTCCATAAACTGGAGTACTCAGGAGCTACGTCGACGCGCCGCGGTTTATTGCATATTTTTCTTCTGGTCAGTTTTAGCCAGAATAGTTTGTTGCGATTCTATTCATCTGAGGTGTCGAAGTGCGCCAGACAAGTGAACTTCTTCGATTGCATCACACGGCCTAGTAGGTCGACTTATTGATCATGCTTAGGAGAAGAGTGTGATGAAACAAAAATCCTGGGGGGGGGGGGGGCATGACAGCAGATTCGGCAGGGAGATCATAGAGTCATTCGCCATGACCACAGCAAACAACAACGTGTCAAACCCTTCCCTCCTGCTGACGAAAACTGAAGTTGAATTTCTAAAATCCGAGATAAACCGACCCTTCTGACTTGCACTTCGCGTTTTTATCTCCCCTTCTCTCCCCCCTCTCCCCCTCTCCCTCTTGGGTATAGTCGGCTGCTCGCTGTAAAACTTTTACTCGTCTGTTGCTAGTTGAAAGATGTGGTTGTATTGTCCCTGTTTTAATTGTTTTATTCTTTCTTCATCTATGATTATTGATCATGGTTTCTCGGCAAATTGGCCGACACACTGCGTGTTACATATTCTTTAATATGACAGTTTACTTTTTTTAATGTGTATTGTTATAATTACTACATGTCAATCGTATTTACTTTTGTGTATTAAACACAAGAAACACTAAAGCAAATTCGCTTATTCAGGCTTTTCAACTTTGCATCCGTCTTTGCCACCGTTGTTGAATGTGAATCACGTCAACCAGCCTTTTTGTTCTCGGCTGTGGGTCTGTCAAAATTTGACATTTACAAAGTACAATGCTTTTCGACGTTTGCAATTAACATGCGACCCTAGCTCACGCTCCCAAGCAGACAAAACATTCAAGGGCGAAAACAGATGCCGAAGGAAGCCGTAGCTCTAGAAACATTATATGAGGAACGTATAATTCTCCGACTGGCAGTAACGATATTTAAATACGTTTGTCTTTTTCGGGGCCCTGTGGAAACCTTAGTTGCACCTTTCATGAGATATATTTAACAAAAACAGTAAATCAAATTATGTTTGTGCAAAATATAATAACAGCAATATTTAAAGGATCGCCGCGAGGCTGCCGTAAATGGTGGAAGATGAAACTACCCAGTTAACCCAGTTCTGAGCAGTAGGACGACTAGAAGCACTTATCCTTCTGAAAATTACGCTAATAGGAACCAAGCGGCTGAATGGCTTGCTTGGAACCGGAAGTGTGAGATAATACCGGAACCAGCTGTTAAGTCCCGAGGGAGAGAGCTCCTAGGCTAGGCCAGTTCCTCGACGGCACACTGTCACTGAGGAAAGGCGACATGTGTTTTCCTCCGCGCATAATCCGACTCCCGGGTTAAAAGCCGACCCCCGTCGCTCCCAGACGACGACGACGGGGAGATGGCACGGGCTGACAATGTTTCGTTTTGCGTTGTATTTAATGTTCATGCAGGTCTTGGGTGATTCGTACGCGGCAACGTTTTGCAGGGTGTAGTCAGTGTGCGTGGAAGCTAGGGCGTACGAGGATATCTTTCAATCACAAACTGGCCGCTTTTGTGCAAACAAAATGGATATTAGTTGCTAAGGTTTGCTGCGCGTGCACTTTCGGAACCCTGAGTTTTAAACTACCTTCAATCCACGCTCGCTTCGAGGCATGGCAGCCCTCTCACCAGGAAGAGCTCTTTCTTGTGCAGCCTTGTTCAAAATGAAATTAGAAAGAATGCTGTGCAATAAGTAATGTTGAGCAGCCGTGCATGTGAGCACCGTTGAAACTGACTCTCATTGTTCTGAATATTTTAACGTTGATCGCTTCACCTCATACCACGATGACCACACGAGAGGTTGTATCTTTTTTTTTTTTAATCTAAGAAGTGAATGTTAATGAATACCTAGTTAGAGTAAAACGAACAAAACAAAACACAAATTACGAGTTCGCGCTGAAATTTATCTCGCATGCAGCGCCATCACACACATCTTATCCGGAACAAAGTACGTTTTTAGAATTCTTCGAAATTGCTGGTTTTTTTTATTTTTATACGTTTGTCTATGTATGACAACAACAATATTACTATATAGGGCTGAGCTATATGTTCTTATTGCTACCAGCATAATTGAACATACAGTATTTTCTCCCCGCTGAAGTACAATTAAGACAGAAAAAGGCTTAATAGTACTGGTTTGTCGCTTTTCAAAAAGGTAACAGCGAGGTTTGAAGGTCAGTTGTACCTGCCTATCACCGTGTGCAAATAAAGCTCTGTTGACACGGAACTGATATCCCAGTCCAGTTGCTCTAAACTCGTCAAACACAAAGTTGGGGCCAAAGTTCACTGAGCGCACCGATGGGACTATCAGGACGATGACTTCGCGCTTTTGTCGCCAGCGTCCAATCAGCGCGCTCCGCGAACACTCACCACCAACTTTGTGTGTGACGAATTTAGGGCTTCTGGGGTATCTTTTCGCCTGTACAACATTGAGACGCATGGGTGTTTCATCGAAGAAAGCCCCGGATATTCCGGTAATGTATTTTGTCTTGTTCGACATTGATTGTCTCCGAATTGAGTAATGGGCTGAATACAACACAGATGGACGCCAGATGTCACTAACTCTAGATTAACTGCTCCTGCGGAGGATAGATTGATTGAAATGCACGTCTCGTCGCCGGTTGCTTCTAAAGGCTTCAACGGCGATTCCAACCCCTAAAGATTATAGTAACCTTTTTCGGAGCCAAAATGTCCCTAAAAGGCTCTAACTCAAGTAAAAGGAGAGGGTGTACCTGTTTGTTTAAATAGCGTTTCATGTCACCAAGATTCCGAATAAAAAGAGTAAAATCTTAATCTCAAGCTTGTTAAAAGATTTGTATTCTCATGCCGTTGATTTTCCATCGATTGAAATTAGAATTTAACCCACAACGCCATCAATTTAAGAATAAAAAATTCTCGGGCCCATTTAAGCGGCTTAAATGTCAGACACTGTGGTGAAATTTTGTGAACAGACCATTGTGTTGTCTAAAACATATTCACCCCGCACTGTTCAAAAGTAATATTCAACCATTCCATGCAGAATTAAAAAGCGGGAACTTCTCTACCGACGGATGAATGAATGGGTACGGCCAAACTCTTTGATCCGAGTATAGGCTTGCGCCATCTAGCGAGTATTTTTAATTTTTGAAAATGTATCGATATAAAGAGTGAAAGGAATTAACTGTCGTGGTATTTAATGTAGCCGTGGTTTTTATTTCAACATAACTTGTGAGGGTTAAATTTTTCAGAACAGAGGTTTTGGCTCGAAATTAGCGTTTTTCTCACACGAAAACCGCCGGTCGAGAATTCGCCTGTTGGCGAGCTCAGTGTTTTCTAAGGTCAGGTGCCGTTCAAACTAGCCTACCAAGATATATTCAAAGTCGTTGGCCATCTAAGGCAGACATTCAATATTTAAAGTAGAAAAGAATATAATGCCATATGTTTGTGGCTTCCAACAAGCTGCAAATACTTTGATTGAACAAAATTGTTTCACAGGTCAGAGGAAGTATATGCACACGTCATTCTCAATATGGCGACGTACCGTGGGCTGGATCACGCAATGGTGCGCACGATAGACGTGAGACTGCGACTTCGGAACTGTCGCTTCGCGGTACCGGCCAATCTGCCTCGCTTTGAAAACGAAAGGTTTGAGCAATCGAAGGAATTAGGATTTATTCCCAATGACACGCTTGAGCACCAAGCCGATTATTCGCACGAAGACGAAGACAAACTTTCGGTCGGGTAGGGAGCGATAGCCACGTGACTTCCGGCAACTCTCTCGTTTACATATCCTCCTCTTCCTCGGTCCACTAGTCGGCCATGAGTCTACGTGCTCATGTTTCAGCCTCGGTTTCGGTTTCGGAGCAGTTGAGTTATTTTGGGGGCTCTTTATTAAAAAGATACGTGACACTGCAGCAAAATATTGATTGGGTAGTGTCTAGACAGCATATTAAATAGCCTGCCAAAAATTTAAAAAAAGTTTTTGGGTGTCAGTGTTTTTTTTTTTATTAAGATGTTTAAACAGGGTTCTGAACATTTTTATATTATACATCCACCTACCATTGGGCCTGAGACTTTACTACAAAAGAAAGTCCTTGCAGTTCCCCAAGCGGGTTCTGCCGGCTTGAAGAACCGATGCAAGAGTCGTCTGCTCTTTCGTCTGTCCCAGTTTCCTCTGAAGCACGTGCGGGCTCCCGCCCTTATGGGAAAAAATAGGTCGCACTTGAGCAGAAGAGTTCTCAGTGAGACTTCTAGCCTGGAGGTTCTGGGCGGGCATCAAGCCGTTGCGGATATTTATGAGTTCACGCCCGCACAACAACCGTCCACACCCAGCCCAACGGAGTCTGACTGGGCATTTCCGAATCTCTTCTATGTTGTCGCTCAACCCCGGCATTTCGCCCTCCTCTTATGGAAGCGCACGTATCGCTCGAGTGCACATAAAACGAGCAAGGGGATCTTGTCTCCCATCTCCCGAGAAAGCGCGCTGTTGACGCCACCCGTCGTAGTCTCTTGGTGACGGCCCTTTGTCGTGGGACGATCAGGCCCCCTCTTCCCGACACCCTTTGTCCGATGGGCGCTGTTGGCGGTCCCGGTTCTCAGGGCAGTCCATAACGATTAGCCGGCATCTTACTTTTTTCTCCTCCCGAACTCTTTGGGCCCTTAGAGTGCCCAAGCGCGCCCTCCTTAACGCCGCCGCGGCCGTGTTCATTACCGGCGCTCTGGGCCGCAACCGTTTGCCCCGGCTGGGGAATGGGCCACGTCCATAAATTAGCCCCAGATTGGACGGACTGCCTCCTGCCAGCTTTCTCGCGAGAGCAGCTGCGATGCACGTTTGTCTCTCTTTTGCTTTTATTTAACCGCGTTTTTGGTCTGGTTGGTATTCGTTATCAGCCATAGCTCAGTTCAGCTCCGTGGACTACGTGTTAAAGGTGAGCTTCCACAACGCATCGACAATGAGGATTTAAAATAATTTAATTTGTTGTCTTTGGCAGACGACTGGCGAACTATTTGCTATGAACATCAGCTAAGACAAACGCGCTTAACTATATGCGCCTTCAGTGACTATCACCTACACCAGGAACTGTCGTGTAGGTGGTTGTCATCAAACGCTTTTAGATTACTTTTTTAAAGTTTTCAATTTCTGATTGCAACAAGCTGCCTGCTGACACTACATTTCTAAAAAATGCTGTAAAATGCATAGCCATATGCGGAAATATACTATGAAAATTGATACACGTGTTTTTGTGCGACATCTAACCATGATGTGGTACTTATTGGATTTGTTCGTACGTGCCTTTTATTATTAATTTATATATTATTTTTATTCTGTACACGTTAAAAAACACCCTTCCCCTGATATGCGCTCCCTTCAGATTACGAATATTTAAAATAAATAAAACCTGGTTTTTATTTAATTTTAAATGTTAGTTATTTCTCAGTTTTATACTAACACTTCGCGCCACTGCTTCATATCGTAAAACGTCTCCCATGTACTATCAACCCGTTTTATTGTCATAGTAAAAGTCAAAGATTCTGAGCATGCTCTGTGGACGGCGGGCTCAAATAAAACGTGTAATGAGTACCATTTATATTACGAGCAGCAACTGAGTAACTTAATGAATAATAAAAACTCGGATTTGCCGGACGACTTGAAAGAGGTTGTTAACGTGGAGTTATGTGCTCGAAAGTGCAAAACGGGACGAAGTCAGATATCTGGAGGCTTTCAGCTTAGGACATCATTTACTTCATTCAGTGTTGTGCCAAATACACAACTAAAGTATTTAAGATGATATACTAAGTATTCCTTTGAAAATGTATTTATAGTAGTATTCAAGTTACTTTTAGTACGAACTAACTTGAGTAGAGTAGGAATACTTTGAGAAAGTAATTAAATTACATCCAAAGATACTTGGCATGTTTTGCATGCTGGCAAGATAAGAATGAAAAGTCAGAAAGTGGGCGCTCTATTTGTGGTGACTCGTCTTGTCTGAAAATCACGTTTTGCTGTGATCTGTATGACCTTAAAGAAGCGCCTTAGCTGCTGCAATCGAAGCTTACTCTTAAATAATTTGGAATACGCATGCGTGCCGAAATATTTTAGAAACAAACGGGACCTATGTATTGTAGACATGGCACCTGCCGTGCTTTAGTTTGACGGCAGGCACGGCTTATGACGCATTCCACAAAAACACGAGAGTGTGCACAAAACAGCTTCTAAACCCCATTCCCCTGCCCCCTTCTGCACCAGTTCAAACCATTTTTGCCGCACTGAGGTCAAGATAATCAAGATACCAGAATCAGAATCATTTAGTTTATGAATGACTCCACCTGGCGGAAAACTGATTTTGAGCAGTTTGAGGACGAAACAAGCGCGCATTCGGAAGGAGATGAAGGAAACGCTTTTGAACGAGCTTCGGAGCAGGCCCAATCTAGGTCCCTGCACCTCAATTAAAGCCAGTATGATCTAGCTTTTTTGGACGAAAGAGTGCCTGGGGTCGCATGAAAACGTATCCGCGCATTTTCATGCTGGAACCCCTGAACCGGCGAAATCCGAAAATGGTTCATTGTGATCGTTGGCGTCGCAATCCTCCGCTGACGGAACTCTAGCTACAGAAACAAGGTGGGGCCTGAGCGTAAAACCCGGATGACGTCAACAGATTTTTGCTAGCTCCAAGCGTGATGTGCCATTCAAATACAACTTGAAAAAAAAAGTGGACAAGACACATAGAGGCGGACGTACTTGAGGCTACCCATTTGATCTTTTGTTGGCATTTGGAGGCTGCGTTTTGCTCTTGACTTGTTCCCTGTTCTCTGTTCGGTCGCTTGTCTCCAAGTTTGCAGTCGGTTCAGCTTTGCTCTGGGGTCTGAGAATCCCCAGTACCGAAGATTGTTCCGGGGAAATGTTTTTTCTAAGGTTGCAAAATGTATTTGAGATACTGAGTACAAGATAGCTGAGAAACGTATTTATGATAAAGTAACAAATACACTAAACTAAATGTATTTGCAATATACCAAAATGCTACCAATAATATTTGAAATACAGTGTCTTGGGTAGAGTATTTAAGATAACCATATGTCTGACTTCAGTGTACATATCCACAGATGGTGATGCAGTGTTTTGTAAGCCCAAAGTATTCTTCTTTATCTTTTTTTTAGTTTGTTACGTTAAGAATGTGGGCAAGTTTTGTCGTTTCTGACTTCGGCGTATGGTCTCCTGAGACTCCTGATTACCTTGGTCTGTCAGGCCGATCTGCCAAACATTCAAACATCCCAGGAGAACATATTTTTGTATTTGTTCTGCGGGTGAGAACTTGAAAGAGTTTTCTCTAAATCTAATGGACAGCTTTTATTGAGTGTTTGGGAACTTCCGAAAACTCCGACGGTCTGTAGAATGGTACCAAAGTCTAAAAATGCGTGTGAGTGCGTGACGGGAGTGGAAAAAGGAATGAGTGGGGGAAAGAAGAAGGATTCTATACCTATAAAGAAGAATAAACCTGCTGTGCCTTGATTCCAAAGTAGGGAAAGGCGTGTCGGGCTTGTTTCAGCCACGGGTTCGTCCTCAAGGAAATGGGAAAGGAGCCACTCTTCCGTGACGTTGACGCATGTGCCTCGCGCATCCTCGTTTTTCCCCATGACGACCGGTAGCTGCCCGAGAAGCTACGTGTCTTCTTTCTGCTGCTTTTGGCCGATTCCTGCTCTGCTGTTGGTGGCAGCGGCGGTGACAACAACGACGTCATCACTTTGTTTGTTGTTGTCGTTCCCAGGACTACTTTCCCAAAGCAGCGAAAACGGCTGGAAGAAACATGGTTGGCTTAGTGGCCTCGTAAATTTATGAGGAGTGTGGGTCGATGGTCGCCTTTTGTTTGACCTCTCTGTTTTTTTCTTTGTTTTTTTCTTCTTTGTGGACGCAAGCCCGTATCTGCGTCGTGGCGTCTGTTAGGTTCTGGTCTTTGTCGCGGCTCGTGTGTCTTGAAGTTCCGGTCTCTTTGTTCTCCGTAAAGCAGTGTAGGCAGCAGGCGACTGGGAAAGGGATACCATATTGGGAACAAAGAGAGGTAGAAATTGGGTTGATAAAGAAAAAGGTCGGAAACTGGGACCTTTTATGTATGCCCCATGTTGAGCTAGAAAAGCCAGCGAGGCCTGGGGAAGGTATTGTTGTTCACAGGTTTCTCTTCCGAAGTGACAAAGGATCGCACGCAGTTGTGAAAGTGGTAATTTTATAAAAAAAAAACATCGTACCGAGGCCGGGCACAGTAGGGAAATGAATTCTAAGGGAGAGGGGGGAGGGCAATAGAAAAAGTTGTTAGGAAGTGGGTGTTTTGAAAAGTCTAAGAACGATCATATAGCGTGGAAACGAAAGAGCGTATCGCAAGAAACGCGGTGATTGGGCGTTCATGTAGAAGGGCCTTTTGGAAGTGTGCAGATACGCAGAAAGTACGACAAGAAAGAAAAAAATTGGAGGACGCTTAAGCTTCGCTTTTAAGAGTCTAACGTGACAAGCGTGCTTTGCGTGGCACGAATAAAATTCTTCAAATTTTTCTTTAAGGGAAATGAATTAGTTTAAAGAAGTGAAAACATCTGAGACAAGCGGCGACCTTTAATTTGCATTACATGTAATGTTTTAGTCACTTTCTTTCCAGCGTGACGTCACGTTTCACGTGAGTGTTGTAGGTTGTTCGAAATTCCCGCTCGAGGTCACATGGCTGCGATGTCATGACCCTATCGACCAATCAGGATTTTCTGCAACACGAGCTCCTTAACGCTGTCGCGTTAAAAGTGGATTTCTGGGGAGTAGATTATAGAGTATTCGTAACATAGAAAATGTTTTGTTTAAAAGAGTATTACAGAAGACTTAGTCACTCATAAAAGGACCAGCGGCAAAAAAAATGTAGTTAAAAAACGAAATAGGGAAGGACCAATAAATTTATTGGGGATTGGGAAGACATATGTAGAAATAGGCGGTATCGGAAAACGAAGTTGAATTAGGGAAGGGGCAGTATAGGGGAGATCACCGTCCGGTCAAGTCTGTCGCAAGAAGGAGATCGAGGAATGTAGAGATTACAATTACCATTGAGTCACATGGGAATGTCGAAGAAATGTAAGGATAAAGGAGGAGAAATAAAGCAAAAGCTTGTTGGTTTTTAAATACATGTCTTGTTCTTGACTTCTCGAATTGCCCTGCTGTTCGAAACAGGATTACGGTTTTACGGTGTAACAATCGTCGACACTAAATGTCTTAGTTTTCTTGAACAGAACCGATGCAGTTTGATCGAGTTGCGACGAAGAAAGAGCACCTGTCATCTGTCCTGGCTCGCAGGAAAGCGGGAGCCTACGCAATTTTTCTGGTCCCGATGTTTTGATACAAAATATTCCGGGTACCAAGAAATTTAAAATCCAGAATACCCGTGAAGGAATCACGGCGAGTCCTCAGAATACTTCCGCATTCCAAAGGAGCTAAGCAAAACTCGGAACACAAAGGAAATGGAATTAAATTGCCGTGCTCTACTCTCTTTATTATTTGTGTGCAAACCAGAGACCAGAATTCTGATAGAATCTCCTTCAAGTGCCGCTGCTATTTCGTACTTTATTTTTTAAGAACGGCTCGTAGTAACCTTGCTGTCTAAAATACTTCAAACGAGGTTTATTAAATGCAGAGATATTTTTCTCGCCTTGTTTGATGGTTTGGCCTTCTTCGAAACTGGATGTTTACTCGCGCCAGAATTCGCACGTCGCTTCGAGTAAGAAGAAACAACAAAAAGTTGCGCGCAATCTCGCTTGTCACAACGCGTCGTTTATCGAGCGTATGTCGATTTTATAGTTTGCTGCACATCACACGAAGCTCTCGTCGTCACCGAAAAACGTTTAAAAACACGAACTTTTTTTTTGCAAGTTATAAATTTTATTTTAATGAACGCTCGTATCAATGCGACCCAACCTCTTTGTTGTTGAGATGTTAGGTGAAAGCATAAAAGAAAACTTGCGTGATGAGATCCTCTTTTTACTAGAGCGCCTAACAACAAGCACTGCTAATGGAGCGGGAAAAAAACAACCTTGAGACCAGGGACAAGAAAGGGGACAACACAACACACAAGGGGACAACACAGCAGAACACAAACTGGTCAGTGTGTGATTGATCGTGTAATAGAACATAAAACGGTGGCGTTAAAATCGGCAAACTTTGAAATTGCAAAACACCTTGAGGAGTGCGCTAATAAACCGATATCACTAAAGCCCCTCTATCCTGGGAAATGTGGCGCCATTCAATGTTGTGGAACTGCTCGAGACACGTGCCGCGCGCCACTTTTGGGAAATTCATGGCGTCTGAAATCTAGCTCATAGCTGCGCTGTGCCGCCATGACCTTCCCCAGGGCTGCACGTTGCACGTGCCTCGTGCGTCGACGCACCTTGCGCTACTTTTGAAACATGAAGGGGCTTTAACATCTCACTTCCAGTTTCATTACGCCACCGCTACCGCCATGTGTCATGGGAAATGTAGTTTTTCTCGCACGTGCCACAACCCCGCTGACATCTGCACGAGCAGAGCACGCAGCGAAACGAGCTGTCTCGTGAACTGGCGCCTCTCTCTACGAACTATACAGTTAGGGCGGCGTCATGCATGCGAGAAACGCTTAGTGAGATCGGCCTATTGACTTATCTCACGAAATGAGATCGAAGGCTACGTCACCCGCTGCCGCACACGCCATCAAGAGAAACTGTATTCTCGTGCCAAGAGCTAGAATGCGCGATCAAAGAAACTGGATTCCGTATAAGCAAGACGCTATGAAAGCCTATACACTTATTTGCTCTTATGATCGAGCGCGAAGAGAAAACGCATTTGCTGTTTTCTTAAAGGAATGTATTACCGGAAGTTAAATTTAGACTGGCTGCTCTACGCTCCAAAATGCAACAGCACACTAGCGCCACCTGAGCCTCTAGCGTTTATTGTAACAACTATATGGACCATCCACCTAACTAGAAACCATCTGAAACATCATGTTGGGTGGTGGAGGTACAATACTCCTTTGTCTTGCGAGGACACAGAAGATGCACTGTCACAGACGTCACCACAAGACTTGATTGATAAAAGGTCACGAGAACTTTACGAGGCGCAGAATATCAAGGCTTGCGGTGATGTCTCTGTCAGACCACTATCAGTGTTCTTGTCAGACAAAGAACTACTATACCTCCACCACCCAAAATGAGGTGTCAGAAGGTTTCTAGTTAGGTAGATGATCATCTCCAGCTTCATTCATCAAAGTCGTGTTGAAATTACGTTAAAACTAATATTTTATAATGACTTAAAAATTATTTCTCTAATTTGTTATTTTTTATTTGTTTACACATTTACGTTTATATCACCCTTTGCTGTGATTTTCCTACAGCTTTATTTTTTTTCTTCTATTTTCGCCCTTTTTGTCTTCCGTATCAGTTCAGAAAGCGTTTATTGGCCTTTTGGGGAGGGAGTGAGATCGGTGGCTTACAAGCCTGGATCTGTGGCCAAGGGAGGGGGTTGAGGGGTTATAGATAGGCGGTTAGTCCCGCATCATGGATGAAATCCACAAGCGCAGTCATGACCGCCCGACGTTTCTCGGAAGGGCCCTGAGGATGAAACCATTCCTTCATGCTGGAGACGTCTGGTGGTATGTCTTCGACGAATCTCTTCCAGTTCCGGGCAGTCCCAGAGTAGGTGGCTTTGGTCGGCAAGAAGGATGGGGTCTCGACAAAAACTACAGTGGGGTGATGTGAGTGGCGTGGTCCAACGCGCCCTGCGCGCCGGTGTGCATGTGGTGTTTGTGATTATCCTCCGGAGCAGCACTATGGATCCCCTGCCCATTCCGCTCAAGAGTGGATTTACGCAGGGGTCAGGGCTGCCCTCAAGATCTGTCTTGAGGCTTCTTCAACGAGTTGTTTTGCATCCTCAGGGCCGTAGTCGGGGTCTTTGCTATCTTCGCCAAGCTCAGGTGGGAGCGAGTACACGTGTTCTTCTAGGTCACATGGCACACTACTCGGCTCGCGGGGAAATGCAGATGCACGCGGGCCATGCAGTCAGCTTGTTCGTTGCCCTGAATGTCTGCGTGGCAGGTATCCAGGACACTTTGATCGTTGTACCGGCTGTAAGTAGGTCGGAGACCATCCGTCGGATTGCCTTAATTCGCTTGCTCGGGGAGTGGCGGGAGCGACATTCTATTAATGCAGCCGGCGGGCCAGAGAAAATTTGTTGATGTGTCGGTCGGACTTCCTTCTCGATGATGGTGCGCAGTGTCAGTTGGATAGCTCCAAGTTCTCCTCCCTTGACTGATGTGCCGCCGGGCAATGTTTCGGCCATGGAGATTCCAAGGCGGGGAATCACAACCACAGTGGCGAAAATCGGTTTCGGGAAGGAGACGAAAGCCGTATCAGTGTATACTGCGAGCTTCTCATTGGTGTCCGTCCACTCTTGGACGATATTGCAGTGCTCTCTCACTTGGCAGGCTTGCTTGTCAGGGCGACTGGGCCCGGCTCCCCTTGGTACCGGTCGGTCGTCCACGATGCACACGTTGTCGCTCCATGGAGGGTGAACCTCAGGGGAGAGGGGAAGGGCGCTAATATCCGAGCAGATCATCTATAGGATTTGTCGTCCGGAGGCTGAGTGCTAGGGTCGCTCTTGATGAGCTCGTGCTCTCTCCTCTACGGTTTCTATAGCCATGTTGAGCTTCGCGTGTGCCTTGAGCTTGTCCAGCGGTGTGTATCGGGGAGGCCAGTGAAATCCGAGCTGCGTTGTTGGTAAGGATTTCCAGTTTCTTCCGCTGTGTGTTGGTAAGTCGGTAGTGGGGGGCACCGTAGCAGATACGGGAGACAATGAAGGTTTTAACCATGCGGCGGACAACTTCCTCGTCAACGCCTCCTCTGGTGCCGCTAATCCTTCTAATGACATTTAGTGCTGCCTGGCACGGTTGGGTGACCATTGTTAGCCAAGACTTTGCGGTGACATCCTCTGGGAATTGGAGTCCTAGGATGCGTACCTCAGGCGCTGATCTGATCGGTTGGCCGGCGAAAGTCAAGTGAAGAGTTGAGCTGATGTTCGCGTCCCTTTCCCGTCTGGGGGATACGACTACGCATGTTGTCTTATCCGGCGAGGCAGTTAAGCCTACGCTTTGGAGGCGACTTGTCACGATGTCGATCCCCCGTCGGAGGATGCGCTGTTGTTGCGGAACGTCGCCGCGCACTGTCCAGAGAGAAACGTTGTTCACATAGATGGTGAAGTTGAGGTTGGATACCTGTTGCAGTCGACTGGAGAGACGCGCCATGGCCAAATTGAAGAGGAGTGGGGACAGGACGGATCCTTGTGGAACTCCTACTTTTTTCGGTCTTGGCGCTGCCAGGTGCTCGCCGATCCGAACCGCGAAGGTGCGAGTCTCGAGGAAAGACATTATAAAATATAGAGTGCGGCCTTAAAGGCCGAGGGCACGCGCCTCTTGGACAATTGCCCAGTGTGCGACGCTGTCGAAGGTTTTTTTTACATCGATCGCGACGACTCCTTTGATCTTAAATTTTTGTGGGATTGGCTTTGGTATGAGATCTTTAGAGAGTAGGACGAGGCTTTCCTGCGTGCCCAGGCAAGTTCTGAATCCTGTCTGCGTTGGATGAAAGGCTTTCTTCCGCTCCAGATGCCAGGAGAGGCGGCCAAGTAGCATTCTGTCCACCAGCTTGCAGACGCAGGAGGTGAGAAAGAATGGACGAAAGTTGGCTAGGGTGGTCGGCTTTTTGCCGAGCTTAGGAATTGGAATAACAATGGAGTGTTTCCACTGGTCTGGAATAATGCTATTGCACCGCACTTCGTTAATGTCTTCAAGAAGCCGAGTTTTTGCGGCAACGGGAAGATTTTTGAACATGGCGGTGGTGATTCCGTCCGGACCTGGAGCGCCGTTCGGTTTCCCTTGGTGCAGAGCCTCCTTCATTTCTCCTCTGGTGAAAGGTTGGTGCATGGGCTCCGTTTTGTTGATGTTGACCCTTTCGTATGGGTCTCCCAGAGCCGGTGGGGTGCTGGTCGCCGCTGGCTGGGGGAAGAGCATGTATCTAGCCTCTTGCGCCATTGTTTCAAGCGTCTTGTTTGTCATGAGTGCGAGCGTGAGGGTTGCTGCGCGATCCCCCGTTTTGCCCAGTATAACTCTTGCCCATAGTTTTTCGAGCGGATATTTTTCCGAGAACGAGGCACTGAGTTCCAGCCACTTTTGCAGATCGAGCTGAACCGCATACGGGCAGCTACCGTGGCTCTTGTGTCCTCCCTCAGGGCTCTCGCATTTTTCGGGCCTCTTCAGTAGCATTGTAGAGCCTTCAACCGCCGAGCCCAGAGATTCAACAGGTGAAGATTCGGAGTGGGAGTGTCGAGCTCTGTTTGTTTCTTCGTGGTCGCGGCCAGGGGGGCCTCCTTGATGGATTCGCAGACCACTGGTGTTGTGCTGCTTTGGAGTTGGTTCCGGTATAGATCCCAGTTAATGACATGTGCGAACCGTTTCCCGGGCTTGGAGGGCGCCGTCCCGTTGAGAGCCAGGACTATCCTGATGGGCAGGTGATCGCTCCCGCGAGTGTCGGCTTCCGGCTTCCAGGTGTGGTTGGCCGTGTGTGGGCTGTTTGTCCAGGTGAGATCTGGGGTGGTGTGTTTCTGCCGAGCGTTGCAGCTGAGCCTTTTCTTCATCACTGCGGTGTTCATCAGGGTGTAGCGGTGGTGGGTCATCTCATCCAAAAACTTTTGGCCTTCCGAGGTGTCCTGGGCGTAGCCCCACGCTGTGTGTTGGAGGTTGAAGTCTCCCCCAACGACCTTCTGCTCTTTCGGGTAAAGGCCGTCGAGGTGTGCAATCCATCCGTGATCCCTGAGTTTCTTCACGGAAGCCCGAGGTCGGTAATACACGGACACCAGGAGGAGAAGAATGTCTTTCTGGGTGGTTCGGACGGCTACCACTTCCTGATGTTCCGTTCACCATTGTTGAAGGTCGATCTTGTGCTGCGGCAAGTTTTTCTTGAGGTAGACCATGGCTTGTCCTTTCACGGCCTCCGAACCGGCCCGCCCTAACGGACGGTATCAAGGCATTCACGTAGGACTTGTAGCCGGTCAGCTTGACGGTGGTGCAATAGACTTCTTGCAGTAGGTAGGCGTCTGGGCGTACCCGTGGTTTCTTACGATGCTTGGTTTTGAGTTCTGCGGCGCGTAGCCGCAAACCTCAGCAGTTCCACTGAGTAACGTTTACTGCCATGCTAGGGGTTAGCGTTGCTCTGCACGAAAGTTCCCATCTGGGCAGCGATGGCCGTGAAGAGCTGGAGCAACATGGCAGGGTCGATGGTAATCGTTTTCGAAGGAGTGAGCTGGGGAGCGGGCTGTTGACCGCCTCCCCGCTTCTTGCGGTAGTCGGATGAGCTTTGGGTTGTCTTGAAACCCGGAGGAGTGGCGCGCCGTCGTGCTGTCTCTCGAATTTTGGGGACAATATCGAGTCTCCTTGGGCAGTATTTGTCTGTAGCCAGGTGTCCATCCTTTCGGCACATTTGGCAAAAAGGGAGGACAGAAAGGAAAGGGCAAAAAGGGATTGTCTTCACGTATAACTTCTATCACTTCTTTCTTCTCTTCCCAAATTTTCTATTAAAACCCGTTGTAAGTATAGCGCTCCTGTCTACTTCATGTCCGTGTCTGTCCCTTGCAATTTATAATTTAAGTTTTCATACGTAGATTATGTTTTCAGCGGGATTAATACCACCGTTTCTGTAAAAACATGGCGGGACTTCCAACGACAACGCCATTGACTGTGGCAATGGTCCCATAATTTTGGCCCTCGTCAATGGGAATTAACGCTTTTGTATCTCGCTCTCACGTCACCTTTTTGAACCTGACGTTTTCATGTAGTTAGCCCTCAGCAAAAACGCAGTTTAAACTAAACGCATTATTTACGTGGAAGAATGTAATCAATTAGACTAAATCCTTCCGGGCGAAACGCGTAAAAGGATTGAAACAGGCCTGGTTCAGGTCGTGATGCTGGCTAATTAGAGTGCTAATTGGATCTCAGTCTAGTTGAGGGCCCCCTCTGCATTCAGGAGGTTGAATGAAACTTTGCCCGTGCATCTGTCGAGAACAGGAGTGCTGTTGAGAAAAACAAAATTATGGCAAATTGCTACGCAATTGTGTTGCATACGTGAAACGTGCAAGCATCACTAACGTTTCGCGATACTCTGAGTTTCCAGACGCCAGACGCCTACGCTCATGGCGCTCTTCATCAGATAGTTTATTGCGTACCATGTGTACACACGATAGCTCTTCCTAGAATAGAGCGATACTTCCGCTAAAAGGACTGCTAAACATGGCGGTCTTACAAATCCTTCCATACCCTCCAGCTCCTCTTCCTCAGTGCATACAGGTGGTAGAGGTCCTCCTCGCCTACCTCACAGCTCCTCGCCTACCTTTTTGGTCACATGACCTCCCCATTAACCAATTATCGTCAAGCACCTCACTCTTCCTTTCCAACCCGTCAACCAATCAGTGTCGAGACTCGCGGCCACACGTTTACCTGGGCTTCACAAAATGCCGAACACCTAGCCAAAGAACGTTTTATGTTAAAATGGGTAGCGCGTGAGGAGGACAAAAGGAGGACGCCAATTAGCGCACAGTGGCATCCGGTCCTGCTCCTTTTGTTCTTGCTTTTGAGCGCTACCATGTATCCTCAATGGCAACAGGAGCCTTTGCTGCAACTGCTATCGCAATGACGTGGCAAAATTTGGTGAAACTAAGTTAACTGACCGACGAGATATGTGAAAGTGGAGGACGGCGTGGCGTGGATGGCCTTGACGGCGTGGACGGCACATCTTGCTTGTGGATGAACAAGTTAAACTAACTTCTCGTTCAAGATGAACCCTTGAAGAACACAGCTTGAAAAATGCACATGATCACTGCGGGAATGGGAGCTTTACAAACAATCAAGTTGCAGGCGTGCAGGTTGAGTCTGTTTGAAATCGTGAAACAAAAGTTTTGCACATATTTGTTTACAAAAGATTAGTCCGCGAAAAAAACGACAGCATCGATTAATATTGGAGAAAAATATCACGCAAAACTAAACTCTCATGAAATCGATTAGGCTTTCGGAATGATTGATGACGATATGAGCCACCTTCAACGCTTCAAATAAAAGCGAAAGCTAAAGTAACATTATAAAACTAGCCATATTTAGCAGGTTTTACATGCGTATACATTTCACAGGAAGAAAAAATGTTCCGCTGATTTTTGAGACCGCGCATAAAATAGCTAACAAAGAATATGTCACATTCTTTTTTTCGTCGAAGCAATAGGTTAATGTGTTACGGGAACTCGAACGTGAGCGATAAGCTCAATCAATAAAACTAATTCGGGAACAAAAAAAAAGAAAGTCTTCTATATCAACATACAAAACGAGCTGTAATTTTTTTTTCTTATTCGGGAAACTTGTATTGGAGAACAAAACACAAAGCTGGCGTTACCTGCCGTGCAACCTCATTGGTCATGTTAAAAGAAAATCAATTTTCGGCCGTCTGTTGATAATACCTGACAAAGTCTTCACTGAGAATACGTTCTTCGGAGGTAAATATTGTTGTGAGTGCTTATGTACTGACAGTCCGGCAGCGAGAACGTCATTGGTCCCTGTGGTCACATGATTACTTCCGCTAGTCAGTGGAAGTGAAGCGACGGCCGCTTAAAAGCCCTGATGCTGCAGTGACGGAGACAGCGTCACATGGCAGATTGTCACATGGCACAGACTCACGGGACACAGTGTCAGGTTGTGAGCTTCCACTCGCAACGCTTTCGCATCTAGCCCCTTTTGCGTCTTACGTTTTTACCAAGTTACCCTCCCCAAAACGTATTGTACGTTCAGGTAGAGTAACCGAACTCCCTCGTTGGAGTGAATCCCAGCGCGCGCGCGTCATTTGCATCTCCACTTCCGACCGTCAGGGTGCGCCGCTCCGGCCGGAGCTTGGCGTCGCCGAAATTAATCGTCTTCCTCCGGAATCCGCTTTGGCCGCTCATTAAAACCCGACAGCTAATCAGGGACTCCTCCTACCCCGACCACTCCGCCCTCACACACCGCTATTTCCCGCAGTCCGTCTGCTTCCGGCTCTGCGTGCTTTCGCTGGTGGGGCCTTTAAACGAACCTGTCTCCCCACTAACATTTAATTGTCGCAGCACAACCGTCGGTCAGCCAACGCAAAGCGTCGCGCAATTACATCTCTGTCCGATTGCCTTCCCCTTACGTATGTATTTCCGCGGGAGTTACGAGATGAATTACTGAGTGGCACGCACGGTCTCTCGAATTACACGCCTAAATTAGCAGACAAGTCAATGACGTTTCTTCAGTATTTGTTTATTTATTACCGGACTTGCCGCCTGCTAACACAGAAATAAAAAAAACTACGAACCATCCGTTTTTTTCTTTCTTTAGCATCATATATAGTTAGGCCGTAGAAAAACAAAAACAATGCTTTGCGGCTCAAAAATACTAAGCTTCTTTAACACAGTCGCGTTTGGCAACATTCGACTATGTTGCGACGACTTTCAAAATACAGTTAGATAGACCTGTAGCCATCGCTTGCGTCGCAAGGTTGCCGTGGTATACCGCACTTTAGACCCGAGGTCAGACTGACAACATGGTCAAACGTACTCAAACAGCAAACACAACTTTTTGAATGAAACTTTAGTGACTATAGTTGCACACTTAAGGCCCGGGCTCAATGATTTTCAATGTTGCATGCGACGTTATAGAAATGGCTGTGTGGGAAAGTACAAGACAAAACATGACGCTGACAGAAAAGGTGACCGACATGAAAAAGCAATGAACAGAAGGTTATGGCTCAAACGAGCTAGTGGTAGTTGAACATAGTAAAAACACCTTGAGACTGAGAAAAGGAAATGTCAGAGAAAGACAGGTTTTTGAAACCTGATGTTTGTCCATCCTTCTTTTTTCTAGTCTCGGGGTGTTTTTACAATGAAAAAACAGCATGGAATTGACACGACCAGCGTGACGGTATGAGTGCTTCGTGACCGCGTGACGTGATCACCGGTGGTCCCGAGACGTCTTCAAGTGATGACGGTGATCACATAACATCGTCACATGACCATTGTTTTCCATTTTAGAGTGATTTCGCGCACTTGGTACATCGTAAACTTCATTGGCCAACAGATTCGTGTCACCAACGCAGCAGGCTTCTATTCGCTGGCGTACGTTATCGTGAGATAATAGCAACTATTATCGGCGTCCTAGTCGAAAGTAACAGTATGAGTCTCGCTACATGAAAGATTGCAATGAGATTTATCGACCTAAAAACGTATCCTACATACGGAGATTTTGCCGGGTAATTTTCTCTCGTAGAAAACATGCGGTTAAAACATCGCAGCGCGATTTCACATTGTGATTACAATCAGTCCGCCGCAGCAAGAACTACAACAGGAGTCATTAGAATATAGGAGCATATATGAGACAAACTATCCCTATAGCAATTTCGCTAAGTGAATGGCGCAAATGCATCGAATTACGCCAAACCTCGCGTAAGCGTCTGGTATCAAGTACGTTTGAGCGTAGTTTCGAACTCTACAATCCACTCGCACCGCGTGACATCCTGCCCAACCTCGTCGCATTCCGAATTTTGCAAACGCAATCAAGGCCGGACCTCGACTGCATTAACGTTGGCGATTATTCGATCGCGCAGGTACGCTCGAAAAGCAAGCACTGCCTTACGTCTTTTGACACAAGCGGTGGCAGTTCTGGCTTTCCCGTTTTCACAATCAATTGAGACCAATTGTACTGTCCACTAAAATGTTAATTGAAGAAGCTACCTCTTCTGGAAGCAACCACCATTGGATAAAATGTTGCCCCATTGGTTAGTGTCGAGATAACATGGACCGCCTAAAAATCATATCGCAGCAAAATTTATAAAAAAGTCACTTTGGTTGCGTGTATGATGCCTCTCTCTTTTGGCGCGTGGCCCAAAGCCCCGATTGTCGTTTCAGTGCGAGGAATCACCCCAAAGACCAAAGCGTTTATAACCCGCAAAACAAAAAGCAACAATCCCTACATATCCTCCAAGACGCTCCGCACAAGAATCCCCATGTAAGCGTCCCCCACGGGGTCGAACGGACGCATCCGCGAGCAGCGATGCCGACACATATTGCGACGTACACGCCGCCGGCACCCGCAAACAAACGCCGCATGCCCAGTCCCTGCATAATTGCTAAGTCCCGGGTTTTCTTGTAACCAGCCGCCAAGCAAGTTTGTCGCGGAGGAAAACCCGACTGGACCGGCCGATCCTCCGACCTCGTGAATGCTTAATGGACGAAGCAGAAAGACCGAACTGGACATGTGGACGCTAGCTATTCTTAGTTTATGGGCGACATGGTAAGCTGAAGCCGGAGGTCCGGTCAACAAATGAGAGCGCAAGAGCAAGGCGCCTGACAACGCGCCCATTGGCGCAAATTCATGCAGAACTCTGTCACGTGTATCGCTCTTCCGATCTTATTGGCTGACTGGGGAAATTTTCACCGTTTCCCAGATTGCATTACAGCGCGGCTAAGAGATTGTACGGTAGAGCGCCACTTCCTATTTATTTTTTGTCTACAGATGCGCGAAAACTGCTTCGAGAAGATTAGCGCAGTCTCATTCCTAGCATCTGCATTGCAAGTGGAGCCGTGCATGGTGGCTCTCTTGTGGAGTGTGAAGGAATTTAAAATCATGAAATATTTCAAATGCTTTCCCCTCCGTTCGTCCGTCAGTTTACCAGTGAATTTCTCGCTAAATTTGGCGAGGACATTGACGTCATGTCACATTTGGTACCAAGTCAGTTTCACTATTGACTTGCGCGAGTGGCTTGATAAAAATATATGTTTTCACTCCCCGAAACGACTGTCTGTCTTCTAAACAAGTTTAAACGATCACTCCCTAAATGCTGCATTTCATGCACTATAAGACTTTGGGGGTAAAGGTTGGGGTCAATTTCTAATGACTCAGCACTTTTCGGTTCAATCCACCACTCGCACGCACCTAAGTTTGTCTTCTGTGAGAGGTTAATCGTTGAGCTCGGTCCGCTTGGGTTTCATACTCTGTCGCGCTCGCAGTTTTCGGTCGTTATTTGATTATAGCTTTAATGTCGCAATGACACGTGGGTCATATTGCGCCGATTCAAAGTGTTTTAGAATGTACTATAAAATGAGGTTTGGGATAGTAAACTAAATATTGCAACTAGAGTAAATAGCCAGACATTTCCAAAAATTGGAAAACATGGTCAAACGGCACTAAAGGGCAGTCACCAAGTAAAAGCAGAGGATGAAAAGAAAGATGTCATCTAAAGAGTTCCGAAAATCTAGATCGGCGCAGCTGGTGGTGAAAAATACAGTGCCATAGAATATTTATTTATTTATTGTACTTTTCCGGTGCCCCTAAACAGCCCGTAGGCCTACATAAGGGTGCACCGTTGACACTACATGCAGTTTTGCATAAAAAGCATGCATGCAAGCGCATGTATAATTTGAAGAAACCAAAAACATGAAATGACACACTCTCAGCCCTTTTCCAGTTTCTCTTTATAAACAAATATAATGACTTAAGGACATGTGTAATATAATGATACAGTCCATAAGTGTAGCTTAAAACCCGAGCTTTATCGACCGTCAAGTGCCTGTACTTTAGATATTCCGCGTGTAAATTTTAACTTCCTGTGCTCTCCGATTAAATGAGGCAGCCAGAGCTACCAGCGCGTATTGCCTATACGCCCTTATGCAGCTGGAGGACTATTCAATGTTGATTCAATGAATTGATAAGTGAATAAGCCAATAATGAGGTTAGCGAAAACGATAAACGAAGGAGAGTGAATTGGTTTGAAAAAGGGTGATAAAAATGTAAGTACATAGGTGAGAGAAAAAGTGAATGGGAAGGTGAGTTGAAGGGGCGTTACTATAGTAGTAAAGATAGGTTAATAAGTATATGACTGAACAGGTCGTTTAATTGGTTTGTAATGCGCGAGTAAATAGGCTGTTAAATGAGATGAGTAAACAAGTGAGTGAATTTTCCAGTGAATAGGGTATATTCGTCGACTGACATTTATGCGCAATCAAAGAAACCTTTACAACATTCACTTTGCACTATAAATTATGTCTCTTCACCATTAAGTCGATTCACTTAGCTTGGGCTAGTGATCACATAACAATACTTTCACTCAATTATTTTAGTATTTACTTTCAATTTTACAAAGACGCAAGCGAGTTTATTAGTCCATTTATTTATGTATTTATGTATACTGTAGGTACATGTACGACCTATACAGGTGTGGAGCAATATAAATTTCACTCAAAAAGCACTCATACCCAACATACACAAGGTGGCATGCACTTATAACCAGTGCACGAAAAAATACTCGACCACTGTATTTAAAAGAAGTTGCTAAACACCTACTCCAAAAAGTATCTGAAGTACTACTCAAGTTACTTTCCCTGCAAAATACCTTGAATAGAGTTCAAATACTTAGTAATGTAATTTAAATACTTTTGAAGATACTCCTGCATTGCGTTATATCAACTTGAGTGACGGGATGATATATTTGCAAGCAAGAGAAGCAAAGAATGCAAAATTGCAGTGCTCTTTTATGCAGTCTACAATGAGTAGTAGCATACTGGTGAATGTTAAAAAAGCAAAAAGAGGTCGCTCTGTGTATAGTCATATCGGAGAAAATCACATATTGTGGTGGTTTTGTTATGCGCGCCTAGGACGCATTGTTTTACTAAGCGCCGAAGTCGATATAGTTTATTCGAAGTTTACGTTAAACAAATACGCAAGTAGATGACCCAAACGCTGAATTCGGAGATGATTGAATTTCAAAAAGACACGAAGAAGCCCTCCTATCTTTCTCGTGGTTGTCGATATCCTTACTTTTTTTCACCATACTCAGAAAAGCCTACAAGTATGAGAGAACTCTTTGTTATCATTTTGAGAGCTTATCCTGCTTCTGACTTGATTCGGGCGCTGTTACAATCCTTGTCTTCATAAAAAAAGGGGGGGGGGGCTATCCCCATTCCCCCACAGACAGTGTTCCGGGAGAACCGGACAGGCCAAAGAAAGCGGCATTCTTGCCGTAGCGGGGTCACACATAAAAAAACACTCTGTGTCTTCTTCTGGCGGCCTCTCCTCATATCCTTTTGTTTCTTCTTTTGTTGGTGTTTTACGCCAGCATCTTTGGGCCTGGCTTGTTTCCTCTTCTTTGTTCGATCACTTCCTCTTCATGTTTGCAATCGCTCAACTTGCGCTGGGGTGCGCTGATTCCAATTCGTTAAAAAGATCCCGCGACAAATGTTTTCAAACATTGAAAATGTATTTGAGATAATTAGTACAAGATACTAAAAAATGTAATTAAGATAGAGTAGTAAGAGAGAGAATGTATTTGCAAGATACCAAATTACTACCAAAAGTATTTGAAATACAGTATCTTGCTTTTTTCTCTATACTTAGAAAAGCCTACAAGTTTGAGAAAACTCTTTGTTAGCATTTTGAGAGCTTATCCTGTTCCTGGATTGATTCGTGCCTTGCCATTACAATGCTTGTCTTCATGAAAGGGTGGGGCTATCCCCGTTCCTCCACAGACTAGTGTTCTGAGATAGGGCACTAGTCTGCTTATAACAAAAGGCGCCATTTTATCACGCGTTGCATAAGAGTGCCGACAAACAGAAACAAATGCGCTACATATTAACATATTATGCATGATTAAAAAGAATTGTAGCATTAACATATAAATTCAATAAACACTGCAACAATACAAAAGATAGATCGACAGGCGCACTAAAGTTAGTGATATCAGGCTCTTGGCAAATGACTCGGCAGTTAAAGTATTTACTACCGACTCCGGTAGGCGGTTCCAGTCTTCAACTGCACGAGGAAATAAAAAGTTCTTAACAACATTATTATTACTTTGGAACAATCTGATAACTTTCTTGTGATAAGTTCTCCTTGAGTGAGAGAGAGAACGTTTTATCTAGTCATAACTATTTATGTTAATTTTACAATGATATAAATAATACAAAAATGTGAGTGTGGCGATTGATCGTCTGAATTTAGAAAATTCTAGTGCTGCGTCATTCAACATGGATATGACACTACATTTTCAAAGATTTTAGAAAAAAACGCACCTTGCTGAAAGTCTCTGAACCCTTTCTAATCTGGGCAGAGAGGTATTTAATGAGGACTTCGCACAACACTGACATATTCCAATGCAGGTTTAACAAGCATCTTGAATGCTGTAAGTGTAGTTTCTGGAGTAGAGCATGTTAGTTTCTTCTCAAAAATCCAAGTATCCGAAAGGCATCGCAACAAACATTTGTGAAGTAAGTGTCCCACTTGAGGTTATGTGTTATCGTAACTCTCAAGTATTTCATGTTGTTTTATTTCTTAATGTTCGTGCTGTTTATTGCGTGCTTAAAGTCTAGAGACGTTTTCTTGTCGCTAATAGCGACCGTTGTTGTCTTTGTGTAGTTTATTTTAATTTTCTATTTTTCACACCAACGATGTGCATTTTGCAAAGATAGGTTAAGGATGTCTTGATTTTTCCTTTTAGTAATTGTCGTATAAATAATGCATTCATCCGCCGAGTCTCACCTTTAGGGATTGATCTACACACAACGCCACACCCTTAATATAAATTAAAAAAGCTAAGTTCCAAGAACCGAACCCTCTGGTACCTCTGAGTACACGTCTAACATGCTAAAGCTTTGACCGTTTAACAACACAAACTGCTAACGTTAGAAAAAGTAGCTAGCTATCACTGAAAGCAATGAGCTACTAATGCTAACAGATTGTAGCTTAGTTATATGTTTTTGATCAAGCACACGATTGAACACCTTTCACAAATCGATTAAAAATGTCTTATATTTGTTGTCAAGCTTTAATTGCTTGAACAAAGTCGTGACTAGTTTCTGCTAGTTCAGTCACTGCTGACAATCCCGCCCTAAACCCATGTTGATGAGTAAAGAATCTATTGTTATTTTCCAAATGCAATGTAATGACCTCACAGATAATATGCTCAAGTAATTCGCAAGGCGTACTCGGTAATGAAATGGGCCTGTAATTGCTGATTATGTGCTTATTTCCAGCCTTGTGAATAAGGGAAATCTTTGCGCAAAGCCAGTCATTTGGCAGTCTATATGTCAGCAGTGACTCAACGAAGATAACTTTCATTTAGTATGACACCCACTCAAAATATAGATTAAAAAAGTCACAGCATATCCACGTGGTGAATGATGATGAGTGGGCGAAGCTCCGGAGTGAATCGTCGGTAAACCAGCGATTCTTCCGTGTTCGCCCACTCATCGCCATGTAAAGACGTGAGAAACTGTGCGTGTGTGTATACAAAACGAAACGTCTAGAAAGTCTCGCTTAAACCTCGTGTCGGCACCTTCGGGCTGAGCTCGCCTGATGCGTTTTGCAGACGACTCACGAGCTCTCGCTGCATCGGGGTCTGCCTGCCGATACGCGCGCTTTCTGCAGCTTCCAGTTTCCTGACGTTCTGCAGATCCTCTTGGCGCCGCTGCCGTGCCGCTTCGGCTTCCCGCTCTCGTACGGCCGGATCTTGGCGGCGTCGCCGAGCAGACTGACGACGCGATTCGGCTTCCGCTCTCGCACGGCCGGATCTTGGCGGCGTCGCCGAGCAGCCTGACGACACGCTTCGGCCTCTCGCTCTCGCACGGCCGGATTCTGTCTGCGAGCGCGCGCTGCCGCCGCCTTGCGCGCTCGCCGTTCCGCAGCCTTGTCTACTGCCTCCATTCAGCTAAACTACGAGCAGCGCCAAGAGCGAGTGCCTTCTATGGCATGCGCTAAGCGCCATCTGTCATCTCTACATAAAGTTAATTCCGGAACACGCCATCTCTTGAGCCATTCATAAACTAAACCTCGAAGTGGCTACATACCCACAAAGGAGGGACAGACCCACGCCTTAAGGAGCTTCGCCCCTAAAATGCGTTATCAACTCTGTGTCAAGTATTGACGACTTCATAACATTCAAGCCCAACACCAACGCTGAAATTTCGTGTTGCGTGATCTGAATAACTTGCATGAAAGACATGTCCTCTTTTGCCATTCGCGCATCAAAGACAGACGTTCTTGAAAAAAAAAACAGACTAGAAGTATGAATTATAACTTGAGCAAATAGCAGAAAATTCTTGGCATACACCATCGATTTCAAACTGAGTAATCTGAAAATTTTCTTTTTGATAAATAGCACCAGAACTTTTTATTTTCATGCACAGTTAGTTGGGCAAGGTAACATTAAAGTACCTTTTTCCTAGCCAATTTTATTTGTGATGTTAGTTAATGTGATCAGTCGTGCACCTCAGCTGCATCGGATTGTTTTTCGCTTCCTTTTAATTTTACGTTTTAGGTGTATAATTTCTTTTGTAATTCAGGGCTAGTCCCGAATTTTTTATTTTTTTATGTCGGTTAGGTATAAAGTTTGCTTCGCAAAAATTAACTAGTATCTTTAAATTTTGCCATATCACATCAACATCGCCAAGGACGCCAAACTTGTCAACACCAATTTTATAATAATAATGCGCACTCGTGTCGTCATTCCTTGAATAATCTTTGATGAAAACAACGGTGTTTTTTTAACTGGCAGTTACTTAACAAGCATGTGGCGACCAACAGTTTGTAATCAGAGATAATGTCTTCCACTGAAAATGTTCAGTGGTCTAAATCCGCCGCTCACAACGACCAAAACCAAAACACAGCTTGCCTTTACATCAATACGTGTTGGACCAACAACCACTTGAGTCACAGAAAAACTTAGCACATTCTGCAATAGTTTCTCCGAGCTATCTTCATCCGTTTCGTCATGCTGAAAGTCTCCGATTAGTAGACATTTCGTTTTGTCATTCACAGTTTCACAGAGATGCTCCTGTAACTCGATCAGGAACTCAACAGGTTCATCAGGCCTTCTATATATTCCACCAAACAATATAATGCCTCCGGCTACGTTTACTTTACATCAAACGTTCTCGTGGTATAGAATTCTCTAATTTTGAATATAAAAGAAAGAATTACGTGTTTTACAATATTAGCAACGGCTCCCCGGTGGTTTTACGATCCTTACGGATCATGAGGTTTCAAGGAGGACTATTTCTGTATTATAAATATTAGAGTGTATCCATATGTTTCAATGATAACCACAATGTCAAGGCTATGTAATAGCAGCAGTTTCTCCAATTTGTCAATTCTATTAACAATCCTCAGCGCATTCAGTGATAAGAGTGGCGAATGTTTTTGCCTTAGTGTATGTCATTCTTTATTATTCCAATGGGTTCTAGCAGTAGTTTCGTTGCTCGTAAGGTATTCCATCGTTTCATTCCTAATAGGGTACCAGACGAGCAAAACACCCTTTATCTCCATCTTATCAAAATATAGTGTTCCTTTCTCGTCTTTTTCTAGGTTAGTTGAGAGCACTTTTCTAAAGTTTGCTTCGGATGGCCCATACGTTGGGTGAAACTTCTTCCGAAATAGGCGTGTTCCTCTCAACCTGTGGCAGTTTTTAAGGACAGTCGTTTTTCCATTGAAGTTATTGACTCGGACTATTAGAGGCCTCGGACCACTACCATTTCCTTTGCCGATTCTGTGTAGCCTTTCGGCAGTTTTAACATCTACATAGAGCATGTCATTAGAAGTTAGTCACTTTTTGTTTTTAAAATTTTGGGTTCGTTTCCCTTTTCTTCATTCAGGCCATAGATTACTAGGTTGTTCTTAGAGTAGAAATTTCAAGGTAGTCAATTTTATTTTCGAGTTTTACTGTGCGCATTGTTAATTTAACTCATACTGTGCAATATTTTCTGGCTTTTATTTAGGCTTTCAAAGTTGTTGTCGATCCAGGAGAGTATTGTTTGAACATCTTTAGGTGACAGTTTCATTGATGTTTGGTTTGGGCTATTTTCCTTCAATGAACTCCTATCGATTGCTGGTTTTCTCAAATTTGCTTAAACAGTTACTCAAGCGGACCGGGGTTTAGCTCAATATCGCCACATGGATGAAGGAGCAAAGATAAAATGTCCCAACACTCAGCAAATGTCACACACAAGGGTTGTGGGCTTTGGGGTCCTATCAACGTGACAGAGATCTCTCTAACGGTACACTATTTTGCTTTCTTACCAACCTGTACGAAGAGTAGAATGGATTAGGCATCGCAATTGCTGTAACGACGCCAAGCCCGCTGGACTGTTGGCTCGCCGAACCCCATCTTCTATGCCGTGGTGTAGATGTCGCTGCAGTAGTCGTGGTTCCGTGATTGGGTGTCCACTCAATGAGTGTGGTGCGATGACAGGGTAGTCAGTCACACCTACGAAGCCGACGATTCCAATTCTGTGTATCGTCTCTAGGGTCAGCGATGCTATTTGTACGAAGAGTAAAAGCGGATCAAGCTTAACGCACGTTGCGGTGCCGCCGAGCCCACTCCGTTATGTTTCCGTCATGAGTGCATTTTTTTCTCTTTGCGTTATCGCAGTAAAATGAAAAATCGAATCACCGAACAATTTGGAGTTTATCTAACAAAAGAAAGAGATAAACATCTGACATGCTCCGGCGAAGAACTGAGCTTTGATTTACACCACCGTAAGGTGTGTCGACGTCACACCCGATACCTCAATTACAAAGAGCTTTCTCTGGCAAGTTTTCGTCAAAGTTCGGGTATCTCAACTGCGATTCAAACCCTTAAGCTTTATGAACCGGCAATTTTATTCAAAGGCAGTGAAGCAGAGAATGCTTCCCAGGGGCGAGCTGTGCGAGTCACTGTCTTTTCGCGGCACATTGAGATTAATATGTCTCCAGTAGTTTGTGCAACGCGCAACTGATTGACGAGGGACGTAACTGCCTGCTAGCCGGAAATTAACAACGCGGAAGAAAGTATACAGTTCATTATACGCATCTTTATCATTTCGGGCCTCCGCTCTTTGCCGCCTACCTCACAGTCTGATTAATGGCACACAGCTGTCTCTGGGATTTACTGAATGCCTCCTCCGGCTCCAGCTGCTTCGAAGCCACTTACTCGGGATGACCCAACCATTCACGTCAACACAGCACGAATCCCCAAGAGCTCACGCGACCGGCTCGAGCCGCTAGCTGCGCAGCGACAACGGGCTGATGTCGACACTGAGTTGAGGCAAGTATAACCAGGTCAATGTACTTCAATCTACGCTCACCGATAAATTTCAGTGCTCTCTAAGCTTTCTCTGCGTAGGCTACGGATTATAACTGCACCAAAACATAGTAGTTACACCGTTGCCCGGCTCCCAGTCTCCCCACCTCCTTTCCCAAAAACAGCCCAGTCTTAGCGCCTAAGCGTAAAAACTGCGTGCCACAACTAGTTAAGACGTCCGCGGTTCCAAACTAGAACGACTGACTAAGTTCTTGAAGTGAGAAGTATAGTGAGCAGAGATGTGATATTATTTCCGTGTCTGCAGAAACCAGCTGCATTACTGCGAAAAAAGCTTTGGTGATGTGTATAGAAGTTGATCTCGGTTCATAAAAAAAAAAAAAATTGGGAAGATCGGTTGTTGCGTTTATTAACGCAACACAGAATGTTGCCCGCGAAGTGAAAGCTGGGGCTGCAGAACCCAGAGATGCTAGCTTCCATCTACATCCCTGCCCGCGTCGATCTGGATGAGCATCATACCGGCGTGCAGTCGTGTATCATCATAACGTGATGCACCTCAAAGATGCCAGGCTGGCTGTGGTACTGCACTGGCTAAATATCACATCTACAGATGAGGCACCAAAAGCCCACTAGGGCTCAATTCCGACTGTTTAAATATACACAACAATTCCTTGAGAAATATTGGATATATTGTTTTTTCAGGTTAGCTTTTTTCCTTCAACTGATATTTCGGCGAAGTACCCTTGAGGGTAAGGTGGAGTCTTAATGTATCGGATTTGTAATAACCTTGCGCTCAAGCGTGCATGACCCACGTGTCTGGCGAACGACATCTTCAACCCGCAAAACGTGTTAAGATTTTTTAGGACGCTCCATTGCTTTTATGCGGTATGGTTTCTTTGCATATGTATTCCTTTGTAGCCAGTTGGTTGGAGCCAAAATGAACAAAGTTGTTACAAGAGTGCACCAGGCGCGCCTCAATAGAGTGCTGAAAAGTAGGATAAAAAGAGAGAGTTGACACCCGGCACAAAGCCTTTAAATTGACACCCTAAGGGAACAGTTGAAATGCTTACTGATTACCAGCTGAACGTTAGGAAAAGCGACGAAGAGAGAAAGATACACACTGCTGGACTAGCAACCCTTTTAATAAACTTCCTTTTCCTCAACCTCACCCTAAAGGGTAGCTTCTTCTTCTTCAGTCAGAGCTTAGACAGAGACTTCCTTTTTGTCCCCACGAACCATGTAGTTTTCCTCTTCTTCGACTTTCGGATCTTGCAAAACTTCCTTCTTTTTGTCTTTTATACTTCCGGCGGTGTCACCCTCGTTTTACTCGGTCCGATCTTGGCGTCAAGAAGTCCCAACTTGGTTCATCCGAGGGGCCGCTCTTCTCAGATACATTTTTCTTTGGGCAAGAGCGCGATGGAGGCAACACTCACGCATTCTCCCTCCCGCTCCTCAATGGCCAGCGCCTCGAGGAGCTCCCTTCCAAGCTGCTTTCGGTGTTTTGCTACAACGGTAATGTTTGTGAAATCAGGAACACATTTGCAGGCCCGACAATGTGCCGAAAGGTGGCCCGCCGACGTTAGTGCGGCCACAGAGGCTGCATGTTCTCTGGTGCGATCGTTTATGCACCTCCCTGTCTGCCCTATGTAGCTTTTGCCACATGACATAGGGATCTTGTAAACAACTCCTTTTTCGCATGGGGCGTAGGGTGTTCGATGCGCAGTGCTGCAGGTCGTCGTCCCATTCTGGGCGGTTTTCTGGTTCACCCTACGGCACATGGAGTACGCCTTGTTGGGGGCGGAGCACAACACGTGGATGCCTTGTCGGCTGGCGATCTTCTTTAACCGATGAGTAATGCCGTGAACATATGGGACCACTACGAAAGGCTTTGGGGGTTTCTTTTGCGTTGTTTGATTTTTCTCAGGATGTTGTCGCATTTGCTTACAAAGCTTCTCACATACCGGTACGAGGAGGGTGCTCGAGTACCCGGAATCCTGGAGTCGACCCAGCTGTCTTTGAAAGCTGCACCCCACCTTATGAGGGCAGGATTTCTGTAGCGCCGAGACTAGAGCTTTGGTGGCCAGCCCCCGTTTGACGTTTTTGGAGTGCTCCGAGGTAATCGGAAGGAACCCCTTACATGAACGGGGTTCATAACTCCAGCACACGTGGGAAGGTTGAAACTCCAATGAGAGATCCAGAAACCGTATGGAATTGTTGACGGGAAGTTCATGGGTGAAAGCCAATCCGTGGCAGCTCTGTTCGAAGCTGCGCATGACCACGTCTAGGCACCCGTTACTCTCCTCATCTGCATCAGAGTTGCTTAGTATGAGGAAATCGTCAACATACCGAAAGATGGCCTCGATGCGTTGATCCTTTAACCGGTCCTGAATGTTCCTCCCGCATGCTGCTAGGAACAAATCGCTCAAGTATGGGGCCACTCGAGAACCGATGCACACACCGCTTTTTTGTAAGAAATGCTGTTCTTGGTGTGACACCACCGTCGCAGAAAGATATGCCATCAGGAGCTCCAAGAAGCTGTCGAGGCTCATCCCTGTTGAATTTTGGAACCCTTGAAGACCTTGCTCCTCAATGGTTTCTCGGAGGACCTTGAGGAGAGCCGCATGGGGAATCGAATAGTAAAGGTCTTGGATGTCCAAGGAAAAACCTGATACAATATCAGATCCCTTCTCCTGAAGAAGGCCAATCACTGCTTCGGAGTTTGGTATCCGGAAAGGATCCTTTACTTCAACTTGTGATAGGTCATTTGGCCAACCGAAAGTGAACTTGACCCTGGTCCAGGTGTGTTGCCCTGCGACCAATGGCATGAAAGCGACCCTATCGATAAGTGTCTTATGCTGACGAGAAATCGCATCTAAGGTCGCCTCAGTGGAGCTCCTCACAAATCATGCAACTAGCCCAGGGTCTTGAGTGTTTGGCAGGCATAAAGAGCTTGGGACCTCGCACGGATGAGTTTTGACCTCAACGGTGAGAATGCGTCACTAGGACCTTCGATTATGTCTCTCGGACAAGGAGGAGGTTTGTAGTTCTGGACTCTGGGTCGTATGGAGACAGAGCAACACAAACCTTCGCGAAGAACTGTCAAACAAGTCGAATCCAGTAGCAAGTCAAACCAGCCAAACGAGGCCATACTCAAGATACTCGAAAAAGAACAAAGCCGTGGCCTTGTCACAAACATCAGAGGAGCCCAACGAGGAGACCTAAGTGTATTCTTCTCGGCAAAGACACACTAAAGAAGGGGTCCCTTTTCGTGCCATTGTCTCAGAGCAACACACCTGGCAAGGGCAAGTTTCACTTTGGTTGGCGAAATACCTATCACAAGTTGAAGTAAAGGATCCTTTCCGGATACCAAACTCCGAAGCAGTGATTGGCCTTCTTCAGGAGAAGGGATCTGATATTGTATCAGGTTTTTCCTTGGACATCCAAGACCTTTACTATTCAATTCCCCATGCGGCTCTCCTCAAGGTCCTCCGAGAAACCATTGAGGAGCAGGGTCTTCAAGGGTTTCAAAATTCAACAGGGATGAGCCTCGACAGCTTCTTGGAGCTCCTGACGGCATATCTTTCTGCGACGGTGGTGTCACACCAAGAACAGCAATTCTTACAAAAAAGCGGGGTGTGCATCGGTTCTCGAGTGGCCCCTACTTGAGCGATTTGTTCCTAGCAGCGTGCGGGAGGAACATTCAAGACCAGTTAAAGGATCAACGCATCGAGGCCATCTTTCGGTATGTTGACGACTTCCTCATACTAAGCAACTCTGATGCAGATGAGGAGAGTAACGGGTGCCTAGACGTGGTCATGCGCAGCTTCGAACAGAGCTGCCACGGATTGGCTTCTACCCATGAACTTCCCGTCAACAATTCCATACGGTTTCTAGATCTCTCATTGGAGTTTCAACCTTCCCACGTGTGCTGGAGTTATGAACCCCGTTCATGTAAGGGGTTCCTTCCGATTACCTCGGAGCATTCCAAAAACGTCAAACGGGGGCTGGCCACCAAAGCTCTAGTCTCGGCGCTACAGAAGTCCTGCCCTCATAAGGTGGGGCGCAGCTTTCAAAGACAGCTGGGTCGACTCCAGGATTCCGGGTACTCGAGCACCCTCCTCGTACCGGTATGTGAGAAGCTTTGTAAGCAAATGCGACAACATCCTGAGAAAAATCAAACAACGCAAAAGAAACCCCCAAAGCCTTTCGTAGTGGTCCCATATGTTCACGGCATTACTCATCGGTTAAAGAAGATCGCCGGCCGACAAGGCATCCACGTTTTGTGCTCCGCCCCCAACAAGGCGTACGCCATGTGCCGTAGGGTGAACCGGAAAACCGCCCAGAATGGGACGACGACCTGCAGCACTGCGCATCGAACACCCTACGCCCCATGCGAAAAAGGAGTTGTTTACAAGATCCCTATGTCATGTGGCAAAAGCTACATAGGGCAAACAGGGAGGTGCATAAACGATCGCACCAGAGAACATGCAGCCTCTGTGGCCGCACTAACGTCGGCGGGCCACCTTTCGGCACATTGTCGGGCCTGCAAATGTGTTCCTGATTTCACAAACATTACCGTCGTAGCAAAACACCGAAAGCAGCTTGGAAGGGAGCTCCTCGAGGCGCTGGCCATTGAGGAGCGGGAGGGAGAATGCGTGAGTGTTGCCTCCATCGCGCTCTTGCCCAAAGAAAAAATGTATCTGAGGAGAGCGGCCCCTCGGATGAACCAAGTTGGGACTTTTTGACTCCAAGATCCGACCGAGTAAAACGAGGGTGACACCGCCGGAAGTATAAAAGACAAAAAGAAGGAAGTTTTGCAAGATCCGAAAGTCGAAGAAGAGGAAAACTACACGGTTCGTGGGGAGAAAAAGGAAGTTTCTGTCTAAGCTCTGACTGAAGAAGAAGAAGCTACCCTTTAGGATGAGGTTGAGGAAAAGGAAGTTTATTAAAAGGGTTGCTAGTCCAGCAGTGTGTATCTTTCTCTCTTCGTCGCTTTTCCTAACGTTCAGCTGGTAATCAGTAAGCATGGATAACCAACCGGCTCAGCTACAGGCCATCCACAACAGTTGAAAAGTTTGGAAAACTTTTGAAGGTCGGGGTTAGGAAAAAAATAAAAATAAAGTTACCCCCCTGTCCGGTTTTCCATTCGCACTGGTGACCTAAAACCAAATTGACACCAATAAAAGAACCAACAAAAAAGTAAGTTTTTTAATACTAGTTAGAAGAGAAACAAAATATATCTAGTGAGACCTTAGCAGCAGAACAGGCCTGGTCAGCGACTGCAATTGGAATTGGTTCGTGATTCACAAAAAGCGCTAATAAACAAGACCGAAATAGAGAAACACGAACGTCAAGCAAACAATTTCTACGTCAACAAATTTCCTGTTTTTCGTACGTGCCTTTTGCTTCCTCCTCATTTTTTTATCGTTTTATATATTATAAATTACGACTGCGCTTCTCATCTTCCAAGAAAGTTGGGTACAATGCCCGATGACCTCTTCCCGGTGGCTCTAGGATCGGACGTCAAGAAAACGTGCCCGAAACCTGGCGAACTTATGGCTGGCCAGTCACGTCCCGCTACTGTGCGCATGCGAGTTCCCCGCAGCAAAAGTACAGACGCAATAAAGACTTCCTTTTTTATTATAAGTCAACAATAGGTTGACAGTGGTTGTTTTCGTAGCATCGTGTATACGCGTAATCGATACTACATAGCCTCCAGTTGGCTGTCGTAGAGCCTGTACTGGCCAAATTGCTTCTACGGGGGAGAATAAAGAGGATACTTTGGACAGCAGATCCCCTACACGCCACGCCTACACGCTATACAGGCATCCCTCGAAGACTCGAAGACTAAATCCAGTATTTTGATTGCAAAACAAATGAGGCGTGAGCTACAAGCTACGTCATCATATTTTGTCGCTAATCCCGACACCCGACCAGGGGTTGATAGATGAGCTGAAGAAATACGCTGCTCCATCAGCCGCAGTGGACATGACAACATTTACAGGTTCGCTGATAAAAAGAAAGGTCAAGTCAAAGACGCAGAATATCAAAGCTAGGAAGGTATAAAAAGAACGACAAAATGGAGACGCAGAAAGAAAGAAGCTGTACTTCGAGATGTGTTCACATCGAATTTTAACGCTGCCATTTAAACTTGGCACGGCTGCCAGGAACAAGCAACTATCGCTTTGAACAATTTTTTTTGGTTTTTACGTGCATTTGTTTTCGATTGAAACTTTGCATAAATTTAAATACATCTAAAATTTCGGCGCGCTATTTCTGTATTCGATTCGAGAAGGAAAACGGTGAAGAAGTTTTTGCAATTTTCCTACGGCGAGGTGACTGCAAGATTCTCATTACAGTGATAGAAATTGAGATTTTATTAAGAAAAATAATAAAAAAGCATTAAATGCTAACCGACGGCATTTAAAAAAATGCAAAAGGAAAACAAAGCCAACAAATATCGAGGGAAGACGGCGGTTTTGAAACCTCACGAAGAGACTTCATTTGACAATAAAAATGTCAATACATATAAAAATTAAACTTCGCGTGATCGGACGAGAGCAAGTAGGCACGTACCTCATCAAATGATCGCAATAGTATAGATAGATAGATATTTTTTTTATCTTCTTTGGCGGGCGTTCTACAATTATCATGACAAACGACACAAATACCGCATACGCCACTAGTCGCAAAGGTTAGTTAGCTTCAAGAGACGCTTCTCTCTGAGGCCCATCTTCGAGAGGACGGTAAAGTACTGCCGACTGCCAAACTAGCAACGAGGCGAAGCTACCTGGGAAGCCGTCTGAACTGAACTAAGTATCTTTCGCGTCCCATCCATACATCAAAAGTGGTTCCGAGCGGTATCAAAAGGTGTCCACGGAATGGCCAACGTGTCACGTTGTTGGATGTCGCGATCCTCGGGGTTGGTGCCACAAGTCCCGGAAAAAAGTACGGGCGATCGCGAGGCAGTCGCTGCCGGCCCGGAGTCCGCACTCCCGGCCGCTGAAACTTCCGTCGACTGCTGGAGAGCGAGCTGATGGCAGCAGAGGCGTCCTGCCCACCACTGCTACCGAGACAGCGCCGGTGATAGCGGCCGGAGACAGCATGAAACTTCCCCGACGCTGATCAGGCAGTGAAATCGAGAGCAGCACTCTTTAGGACTCGGTGAACACACTACAGATCGTGTTGTAACCTAAGAACGTAGGGCGAGGGTAAGACGTGCCGGGGAGGAGGAAGCAGACGGAACGCTGAAGAGAGGAGTGAGGTTTCCCCTTCTCTTCATCCAGCGTTTCGTGTCTTCCCCACCCCGGCCCGTGCTTATTAGCCCTCGCCGTCTTGGGTTGGAACGGACTATAGTCTAGACGCGCTCCAGGCACCATAGTGAAACGCTCCAATATGGCGACAATCGAGAGCAAAAATGGCCGAAGAATCGGCACCGCTGGTGGCCTGCAAATCGTGAGTAGAAGTGAAATAGAAGGAAATCGGAAATAACAAAACGTGAAATACGTTTGCAAATCTCTGTAATGCGAAACTGGAGCGCAGCTCTGAGGAGGAGGATTGGGAAGTACGGAGGGGATGGTATGCCGCTCCACCTCCTCCGTGATCTCCCTCCTCCTCTCCTTCTCCTCATCTTGCGATGACATTTCCACTAAATTTACACGGAACAATTTCCCCGCTAGACTAGGCGGCAAAATTCCTCCAGCTAACTTTAGTGGGGAAAGTTTCATAATGCAACGCGCGGAAACGCCGACGTCGACACCGACGCCGTGCCGACGCCACTCTACGAGGAAACGGGCACCTAAGAGCTTAAAAGGCGCAGAAAAAACAGGACGAAAAAAGACACGTACTGATACGGACAGGCGCCAACTTTCAATTGATTTAATGAAACACGAAATATCGTCAAATCGTCGATCACAATCACTTAAACACATGAAACTGATAAAGGTTACCTATCGCTCATTAGACACAGCCCTCAAGAAACATCAATTTCTTTGTTTTGTAGATCAAGGAAATGGCATGCTTGCGCATCTGTCAGCAAATTTGTATACACAAAAGCTTCAATTATTTCTATATTTATCTTCTCATTCCCGCTCTTGATAAACCTTGTGTGCTCTAACAGAGGTTCACACCCACATCGTTTGCAGTGCTCCGCAAGATTCCGTCCCGAATTATTGCGTACGGCTAGCTCTGTGTTCCCGCGCTCTTTCATTAAATGCATCGGCCGGTCTGACCGATCTAAACTTGGCGGCAACTAAACGGAATCTCATAAACTACCTTAGTCGTGCATTCGGTGTATCTTGTGACGTGTTTTTTTTTTAGCACGTTACAAACTTTCGTTTTGAAATCGCTGAACATATCTTTGGAAGTTTGCACAGGGCTGAGAACACTACATTAACCCTGTGTCTAACAGCCATCTTTGTTTATATTGTGGGACACTTTGTGAGAATATGGAGTCACCTGCACTAGAATCTTGTCTGTCTTTTCCCGACATTTGTCACCCGCCTCTCGTTTAATATTCTGTAGGGAGACCTTTCACACACACTCGTCACTAAGCTCTTCGGGTAACCGGCACTCGTCAAGCGTGCAACCTGGTGATCTAAGCTGACCGGCAGTCAATGCTGGCAGCTTTTTGTAATGGCTGCGTGAAGGCAGGTGGATGCTATCCCATGTTTTACAAGCTTTGAGTGGACAAGGGTATCTACCAACTAGCCCCAACCAAAGATTTATTGCCTAAGAGCTGCTCTCAAAAAATTGGCTGACTTGAGTGTAGCTGCCGTTGTCGTCCTAATCTCTCCGCTTTCGCTGAGCAACTTTTGGCTACCGTCAAACTGCGCTCAATAATCTGAAAATTTATGCAAAAAACAAAAGGACAAGACATCCGATTACACGCGAGGTCTATAGAATTTCTGTCTAGAGTAGAAGTCAATATGCGGTCTATTTGGTAATGGCGCAAAGTTAGATGAATGCCACGCACTTCAACAAAACTAGATGAAAATATTCAGTCGCGAACAAGGCCTCGATTAATCGGTTAGTTCTATTACACACTAGACACTGATATTTCAAATAAATCATTAAGGTGTCCAACGTCTGAAGCAAGAACTCGAGAAGAAACCCTCTCGACGCCTCAAAGTGAAAATTGTCGTTTCGCTCGGAAAGTTCTTTTCTTCGCGGTGGCGGTGCTACTATGTACTGACATCTCCGTAAACCTAATTCCCGTTCTCGAAGCAAATTTTTCAACCCCGCTCTTGGCCACCCGGTCCACCGTGCTTCAAATTACAGCGAACTGGAACGCAAGCTCCTTTAGCCCCGCCGCCCTATTTCCTTCTCCCACTTTTTCTTTCTTTTCCTAGACAGAGCAAGGAACCAGGCCACCGAATTGCCATATGCCCCCTCCTGCCGATTCCTTGCCTAACCGAGCGAGTATAGTGTCCAAGCGAATTACCTCGTCTGTCCGACTGCGACAACTGAGGCTGTTTTGGCGCTGCCTTCGTCAGAATCTTGAACGACGCAACTGTGCGAGCCGCCGTCCTCGGCACGCTTCACGTCTGAGAATACCGCAATGCCGTTGGAAAACGTCCGTTGACGCTGGTCTTGTGGCAGCGCGCGTCCATCTGCAGGAAAGTAACCATTGGGTTGATGAGGTTAGCTTCTACGAGCAGTGATACAGTTATCCCAAAGATGGGACAGGTAGGATCTAATGATGGTTCTGTTCGGTTAGAAAAAATGAAATTGAGGTACAAATATTTTCACCGCTGTAACAGAGTAGCAACCAAGCATACGATGAAGACAATCCAGCGGAATAAAATTACGATTACGACTTTCGTGAAATGAAGGCAGCGCGCCAAATGCGCCACCAGACACGGCGTTCACCACCAAGCCCCTTTGTGAAACAAATTGAGAAATCATGTGTGTAATTTACATTAGAGATGAGGCAAGAGTCTGCAAATTCTATCGTTGACTTGCTCGCGTGATCTTTCGGGATTCCAGACAACTACCGAGATCGAGGTTTCCTTAGCTTAGAACTTACAAAGAACCTCGGAAATACGGGAATCGTTACGTTAATTTTCTGACAAAATGCCACAGAATCATGCTTATTGAACTAAATATATTATTTCTTTCAATTATTGCGCACGTTTTGATTAGTCCTACGGAACTACACGCCACAGCGCTGCACAAACCTCTATTTATTCCCACAGAGGTCAGCGGCAAAAGGTCGCATGGTGGTGATATTCTTATTTTTACGATTCCAATAAAGCACAGTAACAGAAGTAGTACTCGGCTACGGAAGTAAAGTGAACGCTATTTATGTATTTATTTATTGTTTTCCCAACCGGAGAGATCTCTCTCGAAATGTTTACGTTCAATCTATTTCCGCTCCGCATACATTCGCTAGAATACCGTTTTGTGATGGGGTCAAGTAACTTGAAGTTTTTTTCAAAGAACAGTTTATTTGTAACAAACTTTCGGGATTCCCACCAAAAATAAATGTCGCCTACGAGAATTCCCGAGAATGTCGGGCCTCTGTCAGTGACAGCGGCTAGAAAAAAGTCGTTACGAACTCCTAGCACGTTTCGTCGGCACAAAGAATGCGGCAAGCCAGCGTACCGCCGCAATAAGGTCGTAATTTCATTTTTTCACAAACCTCAGAATAGAGTCTCGGAAAACATGATCTTAAACCAAAGCTGAGGTAACAGAAGAAAAGGGACGTCAGCCTCGCAAGATGACGCTCATTAGTGATTCGAAAGGAACACGAGGCATTCCAAAATGTTGCATTAGGTGCCTGTAGTGCGTATCCGACTGGTGTCTTAGTGCTCCCGAAAAGGCAACGAATTATGTCCTAGAAGCCGAAGGTGTCATGCTGTTGAATGTGGCGATCCTGGCGGTTGGTCGTAGAAATGCTGGCAAAAAGCTCCAGCAAAGCGCGAGTGTCGCCGTCATCGCGGCGTCTCAACTTCTGGCTGCCGAAGCTTCCGTGGACTGCCACACCGGAGAGCGACCTGCAGCAGAGCAGGCGTCTGCCACATCCACCACCGTTGCTGGGACGCCGCCAGGATCGCGACCGGCGGCAGTATGACACGTCTATGACGTCACCAGAAGGAAGTTGAGGGACCACGTTTTTGGACGCGATAAACACACTCAGCCAGGAGACTCGTTCAGGCACCCGTAGTCTCGCAAAGACGCGCGAAGAAGTTAACTTAACGGGCGACCACACAATGTTACATTAAAAGCTCACCACGCACGAAAACATTGAAACAATGTAAATGCATCCCGAACCAGAACTTCAGACCCAGACATTTAACGTCTTATTGCGAGGAACACAAAAAAAAAATCATGAGAATACAGTTTTTTGTTCCTAAATAGAAAAATCCAAAAACGCCATAAAATGTGAGCTTAATTCAATCCCGTCTGATTTCTTTTATCGTTGCTTGATACCTCAAAACAATACCAAACGCATAGCAAATCTGACGCCCCGAACCCCGACCCTTCACCGTAAATCAAATCAAATAAAATCAGCTCTACTTTTATTGTAATAGCAGAGCTAGAAAGCTATGAATAAAAAGAATGCTGCAGCAGCGCAGTTTGACTTTTTTCGGTGTTTGATTTGTTATTATATTGCATCACTATGACGTTTTTGCGTTCCTGATATTGATTTCACAGTTAACTTAGTGGCCACCCTGCTTCGATAATGCAAGTACGATAAAAGTAAACAAATTTCAAAACTTTGAGAAAAAAAAGCTCTTTAGGCTTATAAACGAAATTTTGAACCCATCGCTTACTCTGGAGAATCGGCGGTTGCACGAGGCAAGATGCACAAGAAATTCAAGATATTAAAAAAAATGAATTAAGAGCGACTAAAATAAAAACACACAATAAATATGCCATTTTTTATTGCTAATAAAAGTTTACTTTCGTGTCATTTTTATATTAAACTATACAAACTACGCGAAAACAAATCAATACGCAACTCATTAGGCGATCAAAGCCGCCATTACTGTATTTCTCGTAACAAAGCTGAAAGCGCCGTAATGAGCCATCAGGACTAAAATCAATGTATATAAAAAATGTAAGCTCGAAAGATACTAAAAGAGGAAAAAAGATGAAATGAAAGTTATCAAATCGCTCAGGAACGAGTAGATGGATGTATCCCTCAAGAGACGAGGGTTAGTGCTCCCCCTTAAAAGGGATTAGGGAGGAGCCTGCACTGCTGGAAATTAGCGGACTTTAATGTCCGTGACTTCCGGTGCCCTCTCCCTCCTTCCTTTTTTTTTTCCTCCTTTTAATATATTTTTTTTTTTGCACTGAGTTTATGGGAGGATCAATTTTCGTGTTTGGAGAAAAACAACCATACCGGTTGAAGGGCTTAGGAAAATCTCGACGAAATATATCAGAATAATATTTAAAAAAAACGTAAAAAAGGTGATACAAAAGCGCAAACGTGGTTATCAAAATTACAAACCACACACATACATATCGGCAGCTGCAGAGTTTGAGAATGGAAGCTGTTATCTTTGCAAAGCGCGATTATTTCGATAAACCGTCTGATGGCAGGTGACTTAGTAGCGAAGAATTTGGAATATACCCCAGAAAGACAGATAAGGAGAACGTGGTAATTCCAAATATGTATGTCTTGAAGATGTAATAGAAGAAAGTTACAAAAAATCAAACTGTATTAATAGGTACTTCCAGTTTGGTTCTGCCTCTAGCGTCATAACTCAATCTTACCCACCTTTCAATGAAAAAACTGTTAATCATATGCCTTCTGCCGTCATAGGTGTAGAGACGATAAAGAGGTGCTTAAATGAGCTTGATGTTAAAAACGCTGTAGGTTCCAATGGTTTGTCAGCCAGAGTTTAAACAGTTGAGCTTGTTCATTGTATCTCGCTATTTAGAGATTACTTTCGTAGGTAATAAGAGCCAAGTGCACCCCAGAATCAGTTAAAGATTCGTGAGTTAACCCACCCCAAAAGCACGGAACAAAACACAATGTATAAAATTATCGCCACATCTCATTTAGCTGCGTACGTTGCAAGATCTTAGACGATATAGTATATAGCAATGTTGTGAGACGTCTAAATAAGAATAAATATTTTTCATCTGCTCAACATGAATTTAGAAAGGACCACGTATGAGCCACACAGTTAATAAAACGTTATCATGACTTGGTTTTAACTTTTGAGGGGAGAGGAAAAACGCACGCCATCTTTCTCGATTTGGGCAAGGCCTCTGATAAAGCCACCCCTTCCTGCTACACAAACTGAGCTTCCTTAATCTTAATGAAAACATATATCGCTGCATTGCTAACTATCTTTTGGGAAAAAGCAGTAATTGACATGAACGGTGCAAGCTCAGTTTTTGTTGATGTGACTTCTGGGTGCCGCGGGTGTCGGTGCAGTGACCTCTTTTATTTCTTGTATTCATTATTGTCCCATCTTTGACCATCAATTCCTCCATAGGGCTGTTTGCGGACAAGTGTGTTTTGTACAGCAGGGTAAACAGTGTTGCTGATTCAGCATTTTAACACTCAAACCTTGATAAAATATCAAATTGGTGCAGCATTTGGGAGTTGGGCATGAATGTGGATAAGTGTGCAACTCGCTTTTGGGAGGAAGCGAAACCCTGTCCAGTTATGCTAGTTTCTTAATGACCAGAAATTAAATATTACCACTGATGTTAAATATTTGTCCTTTACTTTGTCGAGCACCCTTTTTTATAATATTCATGTCAGTCAAACTGCAAAGAAAGCCAGCCGCACTTTAAGTTGTCTACTTTGAAATTTACGCGGGTGCTCCACAAAAAACTAAATGTGACTGCCCATCGCTGTTTGGTAAGATTTTCGCTGAAATACGCGTGTGTTCTGTGGGACCCGCATCAGAAGTACTTTGTAGATAAGTTGAAAAAACTTCAAAACTCTGCCGAAAGACTGGTAACAGGAAAATAATAGAAACAATAGCGTAACAGAGACTAAACGTTTATTTGTTGAGAAACCTTTCTTTCTAAGACGCAAAGATGTTCAATAGAGGTACATGTTCGAAATTTTTAATGATCTGACAGGCATTGACAAAAGCAACTACATATAAATACCTAATTATCTTTCAAATCGTGTAGGTCATTCAGAAAGTATGACATTTCTGTCGGTCAGATGTTGAGAAATTTTCTTTCTTTCCAAGCACGGTTACTGAATGGAATTTGTTACCTGAGTCGGTTTTATTCATGACGACGTGGGACCGCTTATCTTAGGAAGTGGTCTTGATTTTTAATGTGATGTGTGCTCAACGTTTATGTATTTTCTTTATTGACAGCCCCTGCTGTATATTCAAGCGTCCCTTTGTTTTAGCTCTTGAGCGTTTTTATATGGCCTTTACCTGCCATAATGCCGGTGCTTCGGCGTTGCAGATTTTGTTTTCTGTAAATAGAAAAAACAGAATAATAGGCTCGTCTGCCTACCGCATGACGTAAGCCTTTCTGGTCACAGCTAACGAAAGCGGAAGGGCCCAAACGTTGTTTAGTTGGACCGTTGTTCCTTACAGGCCACGTCCCAATTCTTCTGCGTTCTCACATCGAGGGAATGTATATCATGCATCTGTACTTCATATATAAAACGCAGCAAATGCTATAAAGAAAGCAGATCTGCGAATTAGGAAGCAGCCTCTATCACGGAGCACATCACTCTGCGTCGAGTCAGCCGATGTTCCACGACTTCCGAATACCAGATCTCAACGCCCCTCTAAAAGCATACGTAGACGTGGATTCTTAGACGAGCACAGTGGCGCCTGCAGACAAAAGATACACTATATAGCGAATATTCTGCTCACGTGACTTCTGCAGTGTTTTGAATCTCCCAAAAAATTAATTATTTAGTAACTTTAGAGCATACGTTTACACGTCAAGAGCCGAAAATATACAATTTTCTTCCTCAGGAAACGCTTGTTTGTTACCGCGAAACGTTCTTTAGCTAGGTGTTCGACATTTCGTGAGGTCCAGATAAAGGCGTGGCCGCGAGTCTCGACACTGATTGGTTGGCGGGTGGGAGACGAGGAGTGAGGTGCCCAACGTTGACTGGTTAATGGGAGGTCATGTGACTAGAGGGTAGGCGAGGAGGAGTGAGGTAGGCGACGAAGAGCTCAACCACCTGTGTGCTCTGAGAGAGAGGAGCTCGAAAGTATAGAAGTCTCTGGAAGATCGCCAGGTTTATCAGCCCGATCAGCGGTAGTATCGCTTCGTCCTAGGAAGAACTGTCAAGTATATGTACTCATGGTACGCGTTAAGCTATCTGATGAAGCGCGCCGTGAACGTGAGACGTCTGGCATGTGGAAATCTCGGAGCATCGTTAAACGTTTGTGATGGATGCTATAACGTTTGTAGTACGCACAAGTTGCCATCGAAATTTGTCATATATATTTCCCTCTCATTTAAACGAATCAAATGATGAGAGTGTGGACCAACACGAATAAAAATAAGTCGTTAAACATACAAAGGAAACCCACAGCTACATCTAGAGGCCATAAATTAATCTACGCTTCAGGGTAACGATACTTCAGCAATCTAGGCGCTCAAAATCAAAATTGTCATTTATCTGAAGCTTCATTGTGAACTGCAGGAAACGCTATTCTTCCTCTCTAAAAGGGGCTTACAAAAGTCCGCGACAGAGGAAAAATGATACCGTTCGAGCTTTTTGAAGCCTCATTAAGGAGTTTGGAAGTTGTCTTCCATATGATAACTTTGACGAATGCTATACCACAAAATGGCAGCGCCACATGAATATTCGAGAATTGTGCGAGTATTTATTAGCGAGGTGCTCTAGATACACGATGTGACAGATAGTCCAGTTCGTACATGACTTAATTTGGAAAATTTGCCGCAAGATGGGACAGAGTAGTAGACAACACGAAGCGCTACTTTCTACTGAATGTTTGTTGAAACAGCACTGATTATCAGCCAATCGGGCTGTAGCTACATTCTGTTAGTTTTTTTTTTTATTTAGATTTGAACATAGTGGTAAATGTTGGAAACAAACTACACGCTCAACTGCAGCAGGATTAATGTCACTACGTGAGAGTTTTTAAGTCACCCCATTGGAAAGAGGAGTGCGTAACAGGGGTTCTAGCGGAGGAACAAAGTCGTCATGTCTAAAAATAAACAAACTAAGGTATGTTTAGCCGCAGGCTATTTGACGGTGTAATAAGTACGCAATGTTCATTGAATGCAAGACGACTTTTAAGACGAACTATGCGCCTTTATGTGTATTCAATGTACGTATAAGTCATTTGAATATCACGTCAAATTTTACCATCCCCGTTAATGCACGGGATACAAACACCTATGCAATTTTTGTTGTCAGTGTTTCACGTTACATCTGATAATTCATATGAACAGGTTAGAGGCGATTTATTATGACACCATGGCGCTTTGTACGTGTATCAGATATATTTAGTTTGACATCTGTTACAAGGTGTCATGCTGGAGATTTTGATGAAACATTTATTTCACCCGAAACAAAAATCTCGAAGTAGTAACTAGAGTCAACACACCACGTAAATATGCGAAAGTTTGGTGCCACCCATAGCAAATAATTGTGACATTCAGATGAGACAAAAAAGATGATTGCGTTCAGGCAACTAGGAGCCAGAAATAGAAGCTTCTCCAGTTTGAAGCGCACTCGAGCTAAGACAATAGAATGTACACGGAAGAATTCCAAGCGAGGCACTTGAGAAATGGACGATCCCGTCCTGTCCGCATTAGTCCCCGGGGCCGATTTCTCGACTGAGAAGTCAAACCTTTTACGGCCGCGAATAAAAGCCACCAGCGAAGGTCTTTGCCCGTAAGTACCGCCGACGATTGCCCCTCGGCTGCGCCTTCACCGGAAGGAGTCTCTCACGGACGATGGAAGCAATTGGCCGGGACACCTTTGAATTGCTCTCGTTCGTTTCTGCTAAGCAGGCGGCAAGATGGAGACCCATGACGAGTCTTCCTGCATTAGACTCAAAGCCGTCGTAAAATTCCTGAGATATGGACACAGGCGCCATTTTTTAATGACTGTTCTTTGCCGTCTGATGAGAGTACGCGAGACAGTGCTGAACATAACCCGGAAGACCACTGAAATCATAGCCTCCACGAAGTGTGATTCAGAGAGATGACGATTTTAATCGTTGGAGTCGACGCAGGAAAGTCATTATAAACGCCTTCAATCTAGTAAGTCCAGTAACTCCCAAGTCGTACGTTCCTGAACAAAGTATAATTTATCTTGATAGTCTTTCATGATACCACCCATGTGCGAGAGGGTGCACCTCTGTCCGTAAGCTGGATGTCTAATGTGCCTCCTCAGTTTCGCGCACAGATATTTAGAAAATTCGAATGTTACTGTTGATGTTGTCCTCGGCAGTACGCCCCAAAGCCCCTGTCCAAATATGTCTATCCGTCATTTTGTTTCTTAATTACCACACCAAGCCACGGTTTGGTTCACCTTTCCTAATTTTTGATACGTCCTAAACTTCATCATTCAGGCATATAATATATCAGTGAGTGAATTCAAAATTAATTTGCCCGAATTCGCCTTTCTTTTTTAGATTAAATTAAACTAAATGCGTTTTATAACGCAGACGACCAGCTTACAAAAGGGTTGTTCCTGTAGCTTTACCTGAACTGCAAGGTCGAGGTCATCAACAGTCTGGGCGGCCGGCGAGTGGAAAGCACATCAGGGAGATTACTGCTGGAGTAATCCTGACGACGCTTCCTTGGACACGCCTCACTGCGTCGCGTACTAACACGCGATGCGGGACAAAATTTCACAAATCCTGCATAACACGAAACTCCCAGCTGTGTGTAGCGTGTTTGATTGGCCTTCTCATCTGTGATCATCTATAACCTGCTACTATAGAAGGTCGTAGTGATCAATTTTCTGCATAGGAAACAGCGTTCGACTTGTACTCGTGTCCTCACTGAGTGAACACAAATCCCAGCAAAACTCTGATCCAGCACTCGTCACCAGTTGGCGCTTCGTGCTGGTTCATAGTCTTGAATCACATCTGCCATGTTAAGAGAGGGGAAGATAATCAGGGGCTTTGAATATGCGCTGGTTTCTTCTTATTAATCTCAAGCTAGAGTCGATTCTCTGAAACTCGAAGACCAAAAAGGACTGCTTCACCGCATTAAGAGTTTTTAAAAGGGAATGCAAACTTACGAACCATCCGAGAGAGTGCATGTTCACTCGGATGGCAAATTTAATCGAGATCTACCCAAGACGCACTCTATAAATTAAACTATGCTTGAGCAAATCTAAATTTTTAAAATGATTTTAGGCTGAACATAATGGTCATATTATATTTTTTTTTTGTATTAATGGTAGAGAAACAAGGAAAAAAGTTTCATAATGAACCTTGTAGAATTCGTAATGTACTGTATATAAAAAACCAATTTATTGTTTCTAGCTTAATCGAGGCTATTATTGACCAAATCAGATTCAGAATTGGCGGTCAAGCATGCAATAGCACCACAGCTTGAAAGTTCGTAGAGATAAACATCTCTCTAATGAGGTCAGCTGAACACAGAAAACAAGAACACGAAGGGAAGGACAGGGGCATTCACACCGCTGACTAGCAACTAATCCTCTTACTCTTTTTCCTCATCCCAGCCTAGGTTTTTCTTCGTCGTACGGCACATTAAACACGTGTAAAAACAACCATTTGGCCGACCACTCAACGGGGTGTGGCAAACCGGAAAAATTGGCGTTCTTTTTTCGTGAACCGTAATAAACATCGTTGTCCAATCTAAGACAGCATCAGTCCAAATCTAATTCCTGCTCGTCCTGCGTACTGCGCGGCGCAGATTAAATTCCACCCGTTAAAGCGGTCACCTCTCTCAGCAAAGTGCGACTCTAAAGATACAGACATCGGACGCCATTTAAAAAAAAAAGACAAACATCCCCTTGTCCAAACAAGCGTACAGCAAAGTGAGCTGTTACAATCCTCCGCAAATGTCAGCCACGCTGCATGCGTGAAAACAAGGTAGAATATTTCGGTAAAAACAAAATCCAGAAATCCTTAACTGCTGTCCATGAGAGCACTTAGTAGCACAAATCCACATAAACAAACAACATAACGCGTAAGAAAGTACGTCGTTAACGACTAGAAAGACGTGCGCACGTTTCACAAAACTCTGCTCTAAACGTTTCCCACGCCACCTCGCGGCCCTTGTTTTTAATATTGCGAATTTTGGTGGCGGAGGTGACGTGTCGGCGCCAGCCCTCGCTTCCTGAACTCGCTTTCAGACATCGTGCTTCGCAGATTTTGCACTAAACTTTCGCTAATTGACCTCGCTAACCGTCGCACGCCTTGGGACGCCGAAGTAGAGTGCTTGAGTGGCCGTGCACTGATCTAACGTCGTCAGGCAGCGGAGTTTCGTTCCATGGGACCTCAAATCAGGCGTGGCGTTTCCCCCGCCCCAACAAAAACAAATTCTATCTAACAAAAAAAAATTCTATCTTTCGCGAGATTGAGATTAGACTTTTCTACATAGTAAAGTAATCAGGATAATTTCGAGCGTTTTACCTATCTTTTCACTCAACAGTGCGAGCCACCATCTTACGGAAGACTGAAAACCTGCAGTGTATCGGAACCTACATTGGGCCAATGAGGCAGGAACAGATGGTCGCCCTGCTCCACCTGGCGGGGGTTGTTGTACTCCGCCATGCGGGGAAGAGTCTGCGTGGGTCTCCAATGAAGAAAAAAAAATTTAAATTTAGATATCGGCAGGCCAAACGTATATAAAAATCTGGTTTACACGTAGTTTGTCCAATAGCTCTGCAAGTAATGACGACCCTGCCTGACGCATTCAGTTGTAAAATGTCATGGTAGGGGTGATGCCGTGAGACGGCGAGCTTCTCACCACCCCATTTCTGCGACAAATGGTCGTAGATGATGATGCCATACAAAAATGCACCCCTACTGTGTCACGACGTAGACTTATTGCTCTATTAAATTAAAATACCTTCTGTCAACTTTAAGCGAAAAACTGGGTCACGCAGTTTTGTTAAGACTGAAAGCAATTACGCATTTAAGGGCAATTCCACAGAATTATGCTGTCAAGCTCGTGATGCTAAGACTTCAAAAGCGCGCAAAAATGACATGAGCTTTATCACACATCAAGAAAACGTCAAAACATTTCGGAACTAAAAAAATATAGAAAGAAATTATTATGTTTGTTAGCAAATACTAAGGCAGCCAGTAAAAAAACATCAACGCTAAAGGGAAAGGCACCGAGATAGAACCCAACAAAGAGAAATTACATAAACAATAGTGCATAATATAGAGGTTTGGTACAGTGATACACATATGGTATTTATCAGTATCCAACTCTAAAATGAAATCAGTGCCTACAAACATATTGTGTTTCGTATAAAAATATGTGTATTTTAGGCAATGTTACAACGTACGTTCGGCTAAAATAAGCTCAGATCAATAGGTTTCGCAGGAACTTCGGACAAAAAAGAGCTCCAAGCTTCACACAACGGCACCTCTACTTTTATGCGAGGCGTATACGCTTCTGAGGAACTGCATCTTAAAACAATATTATCCAGGACAATTTTATTCCGAGCAGTAGCCATCGCGAACCCTTCCGTAAAGCGTATTTTTGGCTTTTATATTTCTCAACTAGCTTGCTCTTTTCGTTTCTTTTCTTGAAGATATATTTCTACTGTGAATGCATGCTCAAGCGAGCGACTGATACGGGAATAAAACATTCACACAAAATAGAAAAAGCGAGAGCGCATTAGGGAAGGGGTGAGTTTGTCTGCAGGGGAAGTAAACACAGGCTTAAAACATGATTACATCTCTCGGAGACTTATAAAGCGAGTTCATCCCCGACCAGGGAATATACAGCACACGCTTGGGGTTTCTCGCGCCTTAATATAGTCTTCCTTCTTCTCCCACCACTCGCGCTATCAACGCACGAAAAACAAGAGCAGTTCCAAAATGTCTGCGATGAGAAAGGGAGGAAAGATAGGCAGGAGCGGTACGTTGAGGTGAGGCATAAAGAACGTTCTTATCTGGAGCCCGGCGAGGTGGGCCTCCTCATTTGAATACGTTTCGAATGCAAACGGAGGAGAACGGGCAGAACGAACAGAGAAGAAACAGCATGCACCAAATATTAGTTTTACATTTTTTAAATAACACTTTCGAGAGAACCACGAAGTAGCAACACACCTTTCACCAAACATTAGTTATAATTTTTTAACGAACTTTCTGGAAACCACGATAGTGGCAACAAACCTTTCGCTACCAAACGTAGCAAAGGTTATTAGAAAACCTTCCACAGTTGCTGGGAAGCTTCAAGGATGTTAGTTTCCAGCAGTCTTCATCATGCTGAAACTAACATCGGATTGTTGAAGACCGCATTCGGGCAGTCTTCTAAACAATCCGTTGATTCTGGGGAGTTTTATCTCCACGGAAAACTTATCATGGACACCCCATATTGATTCGCTCATAGGAAATCTTTGTTCGAGCTGCTTGGTCTTTTGAATAGATTAAGATATTATCTCCCCAGAAAGCTAAACGTCAAATTTATTTCGCCCTCATACACTCCCGCATTAGTTATTGTCTATTAGTGTGGTCAAGTACCACCCAAACAAACTTAGATCGTCTCAGGGTTACCTATACAAAAGCGAGCCTTACGAGCAATTGGAAACATAGAATTTTTTTAGGAATGCCACACCATACTTTAAGAGCATACCAAATATTAAACTTAAGAGATCTACACAAATATAAATCCAGTCCTCGAGATTTGGCGGCAATTTCATACTGACCAATCGTTGTTCCATGCAAACTACCCCGGGGAAAATTGGGCCGTACAATTTAAGACAAAATGTAACAATGAAGTCTCGTTCACGGACAACATTAGGGAGATCAGAAGCTAAGTTTTCAGATACCAGATTTTTGGTAACCAATACCCAACTATTTTAGACTTTCTAAATAATGCCAGGTCACCCCTTAATTACAAGAAAAGTGTGAAAGAAATTTTATTTACGGATGAATAAAACAACGAAAATTCTGTCCTAAACTTCTTGAAAATGATAAATGGCATGTGATAGCACAAATAAGTATTTTTTTTTGAAGATCTGTAAAAAGCAAAATGTAATATTATAGAAAATTGGACCACCTCTTGTTCGCACACTCACTGGTTGTTTCTTATTTGTCTTCTTGTGTGTTTGTTTTATTGTGTAGCAGTGAAAGCATGTCACTCTTTTTGTTCTGTCTTGCTACCGCTGTTGCCAAAAAGGGCGGCGTGGCCTCGTCAGGCACTTCAAGGTGCCTTTAGCCATGTCCTCCGAGACGTTCTGCAAGTTTTGTCTCAAATAAACTCATACAAACAAACAAACAAACAAGTTTTGCCAATGAGTTTCGAGTACTTCTCTAGTTTGTGTTACTTTTTTCTTAGTTTTAATATTTGGTGTATACAGCCGCACAACGGTTGCCCTGCAAAACAAGACGTGACGGCCCCCTTAAGTACATCAGTGTTGCTGACGCAGTCGTGAAAGTGGTCGGGCACAGCGACCAGCAAAAAATTGTATTTAATGATTTAAAAGAACAATATGATTTATGAGGTGAAAGTGAAAGTATGAAAATTTCAGAAAATGTTTGTCTGACTGCGTGGCGTTAGAACGTCCGCGGTGTTGTTTTAAAAACGAGGGCCTTGTTTGCGTAGCAAGTGAACCGACGAGCTCTGCTAAAGCAATCTTCACAAATTGTTGTTTTCTTTGCCTTCGCAGCGGTTACCAAGGCTCCGGCGAATTATGAACGCGCCGAGTGACCCAAATAGTCCCACTGACTGCCCCCCCCCCTTTCCCTTCCCCGAGTAGCCATAAATCCTAGCACTCTTTGGCTAGGCGACGCCTCGCTTCAACGCAGCGACACGAGACGCCCAAAACGACGAAACTAGAACCCACCGTCATCCATCTCACCGCCCTCTTGCTTATTCTCCGGACAAAGACGCATATAAAATGAACTCGAGAGACTTTATGAAAGCAGTTAAACACAGCCAGCTGCAGCTTTCTTCTGCCGAAGAAAAAAGTGAAAAACGTCCCGAGACCTAGACATAATTGAATATGCAACTGATACTTTCTTTTTTTTTCTCACCGGAGCATAGAACGGTTAGAGTTGCCTCGCCTTAATCTACGCAATTCTTGTTTGCAATCGCAAAGCTTTTTTTTTCTCTCTACCCGAGGTACAGCTGCGCCATATATTAAGCCGGCCGTTCTCCATCCGGGTCTCAGCATTTAATAACGGGCCTGAGGTTGCGCCGTGCTCGCGTATTCGCGGGGGTGAAGGCTGGTGACAAGGACATTTACGAAATGTATGCAGTGCCGTATCCGAAAGTGATTTCCTCTGACCTATATTAACAATTGCAGGACGGGCGTTACATGCTTTCTTTCTTAGGCTTTGTTGAATCTGCGTTCTTTGTTAGGCTCAGATTGTTTTGCTTCTAGACTTTTTTAGAGCGCAGCTCTTACGCTCTTTTAATGCCATTAAATGCAAAGGTGCAAGCGAGCTGGACAAGAATGACGAAAATAATCCCTGGAGACGGGGAGCAAGAGGGAAAATGGACAAGCACAAATCTACAAACTCAGCTAGGTGACTGGTGCGCGACCGAAAAATCCGCCTGCTCCGGATATCGAACCCGGCACCTCTCCATTTCCAGTGGAGCGCTCTACCAACTGAGCTCACCAGGGGTTGCACGTCAGTAGAGCAAACAGGTTTTATCAGCCGCCACCAGTCTCAAGCCAACAAGGGTGAAAGGCTCACGTTTTAAGGTTATGATTTTTAATTCTTTTGAAGCTCTTAGACGACCATTTCCGGGTTGAGCGGCGTCGCCGTCGGCGTCGGCGTAACCACGCGCGTTCCATTATGGGACATCGCAGTTCCCCGCTAAATTTAGCGGGGAAACTTAACTTGTTAGATCTAGTGGGAAACTTTTCGTTAAATTTAGTTCAAAATTTTCGCTAAATTTAGGGGAACATTTAGGGAATATTTCCAACTAAATGGGAGGGGAGAATGAGAAAGAGGAGGGGAGGGTACTGAGGGGAAGTGAGGGGAAGGAGGCATACCCTGCCCTCCGTATCCTCCCCTCCTCCTCCTCCTCAACAACTGCGCTCTAGTTTCGCATTACAGATCATTGTAAACGTCTTTAATTTTTTACTTCAGTCGTAAACTAGCCACTGTTCAGCACGGATTTTTAAAAGGTCGATCCAGGCGAAACGAATCTTTGTTCTCTACTGGATTGCACAATACCCATAATTATTACGTGAGGACCGGTTGATATTGTTTATTTTGATTTGTCCAATGCCTTTGCCAAGGTAATTCATAAATTGCTTTTGTATCAACCCTTATTGTTTGGTGTATCTTCGACACTTTTAGAGTGGTTGTGTAGCTATCTTTCTGAACGACAAAATCGTAAACGTGTCTCAGTTTGTCAGATGTTCTTGTGACTACTTACGGATCTCCGCGGGGATCAAACTTAGAACCTTTTCTGTTTCTTGTATTCATTAGCAATATTACACCGTGCGTAAGGAACGCAAAGGTGCTTCTATTCGCTGATGATATGAAGATCTTCATGAGAATGCAATCGAAGAATTACTGTGTATTTACAGAATAATGTATCACAACTTTCAGACTAGTGATCTGATAACTTTTTACATATGAACCCTGACAAAATCGAAACAACTTTTCATGTGTAGAAACTAGAAAATTATTTCATATCCCAATTGGCAATTCCACTATCCTACGTGTCTCAAGTTCGTAAGCTCGGAGTTTATTTTAATAAAAAAAACTTTCCTTTTCACAACGCGTTAACCAAATTGCTGCCGCCCCCTTAGAATGATTGGAATAATATTACGCATTGCGAGGCACTTTTCTAATCATTGGTGCGTGGTGCGTTTGTTTTGCCCCTTGGTTAAGGTTAGACTGGAGCTCTGTAGTGTTGTGTGGAACTCGCTGACTGCAGTGATCCGGTACAAATTGAAAGAGTGCATAAAAGAATTCTTCGTATTATATACGAAAGGTACTTTTGGGGAGGATATGTTTTTACCATACATTTTTAACAACTATTGTTGCACAACCATTCAAATAAAAGAATAGCTCCTTACGTTCTATTTTTTCCATAAGGTTGTAGATGGCAGTATAGATAGCGAATTAGAGTCTTCGCGAAACTTTTATGCGCCAGGTCGTCTTGTTAGAGGAGTGGGTGTATTTTACCGCTCCATTCAATCAAAATTGTCACCATTGGTAAGGATGCAGATTTGTAGTGATGAATTGTCATCTCGTGTTGACATTTTTTCAGACATTTTAGTATTTAAACGAGAGCTGAAGGAGAATGATATTTTTAATTCCTGAATTACATTATTTTGCCAGTGGAAGATATTGTGTTAAATATTTGTACTACGTACGTTCTTATGTACCACTATACAATGTATTGGATGTGTTGGGGCATTATGCAAACAAAACATTATTATTAATATTTGTAGCAGTAGTAGTTGTGGTGGTACTACTAGTGGTAGTAGTTGTTGTAGTAGTATTACTATAATTATTATAATTATGAACATGAAGTTTTCACTGTCTTTTCAGGCACATGCCTCTTCACTGATTGTATTGCCGATGTTCAACTTTACGTCATTGAAAACGTGTTTATTTCTTGTCCTAATTTTTAATGGGGCTATTCATTTACCACTTCATTTGTGTTAGGTATAGAAAGTGTTTGGGTGTGCTAGCACTAAGACCGAAAGGTGGTTCTTAGGCACAAAGGAAAGCCCATTTTTAAAACTTGATTGCTATTAATAACAATATTTTACATCTGCAATTTTTTTACTAATGATTTATATTGATCAGTACAACTGAAGTGAACATTTATTGTTGGTCTTCTAGTGTCTCAACTTTTTTTTTCCTTGACCGACTATGTCACTAACTCTACCTAAACGGGTTCAATCACACAAGCCCTTATCTGCTGTGACAAATCAGACTGCTTCAGCATGAGCAGAGTCCTCCCAAATAAATGTATTATTATTATTAATAATATTATTTTTATCCTCATCATCATCATCATCATCATTATCCTCGTCATAAAAACAAAAGAACTCATATGGGCACGAAGTCGGTGAGCACATGGGAATGATAGACTTCCTGCTGAGTTTAGAGTGGCGAGGAATTGAGCTAATGCTATCGTTCGATCAGCAAAAAGGCAGAATTTCAAAGAAAAGTATGAGAAGGCGAGACTCAGCTCAGCAGAGACGTGGTCACTCGTGAACACTCTTCGCCGTTATCACCGTAAACGTTCTGTAGATGACGTCATTAAACGCAATTTATGTTCTGACATGACGGATATAGACGAGCGGTTTAATTCTTGTCTGGTTGCTCCTGTTCCCCAGGGAATTTATGACTCTGAAAAAATAATGCGATGAGCGTTACCTCTGCTTTTCTCTACCCTAGAAATTTGGACGACTTGCGCTCTACACTCTTCACCATTAAGCCTACTAGGTCACCGGGTGCAGACGGTATAACTGTTGGATGTCTCCAGCGAAACTGAAACATATAATCACTTGTATGCTTAACGGTTTTACTGTGTTGGAGTGTTATCCCTATCGATCTTAAAACTGCTATTGTTAAGCGCGATAAAAAAAGTGTTTTTGTGCGCGCGCAGGTCGTGCTGCTTCTCTAAAATTGCGCATTTCGTGACGTTTTCGCTGTTTCCAGTACGCTTTCTGAGTCACAACCATGCGCGTTGGTAGGATGATGCGCTTTCGGGCGAGGGGAGAGCATCTGCGCCAGACGCCAAAGCAACGCGGAGGCGGAACTATACTTCGTTTCAGCTTGGACTGCAGCCGATGCCACAAGCGCGTGCAAGTGGCCCTGGACAGTGCTTGCACTGCACGAGCGGGCGTGCTGGGCAGGGACGCCGAAAGCCACGGAGCTCGCGCTTGCAGCATCGGCTGCGTCTGGACCCAAACTGGGAAATGAAGTATAGTGCCCTCCACCGAATGGCCGAGGGAAGATATGGGGAGAAGAGCGTCCTGCTACGTCACAGCGCGTTTTCGCGCGCGTTCAGAAGAAGTTGAGATCATCCAACTTTCTTCACGCGTCTGGAAGGCGCAGGCGATCAGCGCGACGTCACGACATACGTAATTTCCGGGAAGCGCACGGCCTACGCGCGCACACAAACCCGTGGGCTTGGATCGCGCTTGAGGCCGATCTCAAAGGACGGAAATTCTAGAAAGGTAGAAAATTACCACCAATTTCAATTTTGCCTGTGCTGGAACGTAATAAAAAAACATTTTCACATTATGACCAGTTTCATCGACAAGTGTTCGCTTTCATTATTTAGACAGTACGGGTTCATTTCAGGGAGCAGTACGCAGCCGCTTTTAGATGACGTAGCTGATGACGTGCACCCTGCTTTTGAGGAAAACATGTTTCCGCTCCGTTTCCCTAGATGTTAGCAAAGCCTTCGACACGGTCAATCATAAGATTTTGTTAAGGAAGCTTTGGAGCTTTGGTTTCCGTGGTTCGTTTCACTTGCTCTTGGCAAATCTGTTGCACAAAAGGGCCCAAGTGGTTTCCATAGATTAGGCCCAGAGCCCAGCGCATTTTGTCCCGGTGTCCCGCAGGGGTCGGTGCCTATTTCCATTGCTTTTTAATGTTGATGTGAATGACTTAGCATCTGTTGTTTCGGGATGTAGTTTTTATCAGTACACCCCTTGCTTGTTTCACATCATGTCAATTTTAATGGCGAGTGGAAATTGGCCAACGGCGAGTGGCCATTGACGAATGGCCAAAGAAAGGCCAGTCGTCAGCCAATGGCTGGCCACTCTCTGTTCAATGGCCAAAGGACCATTTCCAGCCATTGGCCCATGATTGGCCAAATCTGTGCTGCTTGTCACCTAGCTGTGTCCTGAGATTTGTGTGTGTCCTTTCTACCGCTTGGTACCCTTCTCCAGAGATAATCATCGTCATTGTTGTCCAGCTCGCCTAAACCTTTGCATTAATTTTATCGTCATCATAACCATTGAAATACAGCCCGTTCACCCTTGTTGGTTTTAGACTGGTGTCGGTTGATAAAACCCGTTTGCTCCACTGACATCTAACTCCTGGTTAGCTCAGTTGGTAGAGTGTTCCATTGGAATTAGAAAAGTCCCTGGTTCGACACCAGGACCTGGCGGAATTTTTTGTCGCGCCCCAATCACCTAGCTGAGTTTAGAGTGACGAAAATAATCCCTGGAGATGGGGAACAAGAGGGACAAAGGACAAACACAAATCTCCAACCACATCTAGGTGACTGGTGCGCGACCGAAACCATCCCGTAGCTACGGAAACGCGTTTAATCGTGCGTTTTTTCATTTTTTTTTTCAATCATTGTGTTTGGAGATTTGTTTTTGTCCTTTGACCCGCTTGTCCCCCTTCTCCTGGGATAATTATGGTCATTCATGTCCAGCTCGCTTGCACCTTTGCATTAATTGTATTATCAGAATAAATCATCCCAGTTTTTCTGCATTACATTTGTTTTGTACCTTCTCTCGCGTTTTTTTTTAATCAATTTACCTCTACATTACACTTTCTTGCACACGAAAGTTCTCATTCTGAGACACTTATCAATTGAACGTTGGGCGAAACTTCCACAAGAGATTCTTCCAATTTGCTTCGGTCACCCCTTCATTTCTCTATCATACCGACCCATTTCTTCAGTTTTTTTTTAAATATATATTTGATCTACATTCTGCTTTCTTAGCCGCCCTCTTTGATACATCTAATTCAAAACTGTGCACAAACCAGCGCTCCACCACACCACCCGAACGTCCCCCCAAAACTTCTCCAATAGATTTTCAAATTAGGGTTCAGCGATCGGGCCTTTATTTTCTCTACCCGCGTCTCACGGGTCCCTCAGCCCCTCCGGCCATTTCCCCTTTCTCCCGTCATCCGTCGGCGGGAGTGCGCAGGAGCCGGAAGCCGGCGCCGATCTCCCAGCGGTGCATCAATGCGTGATATCTCCGTTCCCGTCTCGCGCAGCGAGCAATCTCACCCACCGGAAATCGTTTCCTTGCCCGGGCGAGCCCTCGCCGTCCTCCGCCCACTTTTGTCTCTATCCCACAGGAGTGGCTCCTGACTGACTTCCATCCACTTGGCCGCGACGGGCAGCCGACCGTGAGAGATGGAGGCTCTTACGCGCGATTAAACGGGTTTCCGTAGCTACGGGACGGTTACCTCCAGAGCTTAAATTAATCTTTGGACAACATTCGCAACGAAGATATCCCGTCGACCATTGTATAGTAGACGGGACAGCGCATCTAGTAGCGAGTTAGCAAAAAATAACCCCTCCCCCTCCCCTCCCCCTCCCTCCCCTCCCCTCCCCTCCCCCCCACAGATAAATTTTAAGTTCAGCTCGCGGCAACTTACTATGCTTTTCAAGCCTCTGCAGCGTAGTGTCAAAAGAGGCCGCCTTCGTGAGGGAATTAAGAGTGATTTCTTTAAATGAGTTCTTCCTCTTCCCCTCCCTCTTAACCAAGACATTTAATCAATCTAAGCTCCAGAACATGTAATCTTCCCGGCAATTTAGCCAAGTTCCCAAACTTACTGCTCTATATAGTCTATACAAAAAGCCTGTCGTTATTTTAACAAAAATAAATGTTGTAAGGCTTCTTAGGCTGCATAGACGACCGAACACCGTCTGTCTTTTCAAGCGTAAAGGATGTCTAAAAAACTTAAATCCCTCTCAAGCTTCGAGCAGCTTCTGATATTGCGAAACCAATCCGCAGTAAAGGCCACCCATCCCCGACAAACAAAATAGATATTATCGAGACAAACCAGCGCGATAAACATAATCGTTTTGTCTGCCAGCCGAACAAAGCTTGCTTCCTGCAGATACGAAACATATTATGCAAAGCGTCTCGTTCGCTAGCGTGTTTCTAGGGACCCGTTAACGGACTCTGGCGGGTCAGAATAAACTTCCTTCTACCCAAAATAGAGCGCAACTAGCGTTCTCAAAGATAATGGGAGATGGCCCACTAGGCATAGCTCGACATGCTCCGCGAGCCGTCTTTTGTTTCACGCCTAGACTGAAGTCATGCCATAAAACATCGTCAAACATTATTATCGGTCGCATGATTGAGCCCCAGGCAGCACATAAACACGAAGAAAGCATCGAAAGAACGTCCAAGACGTCTGTAACGTGAGGTCGTACAACGCCGAAGGTTCCGGTTGTCACCTTCCTTCGACGTCGATGAAAGCTTTGAAATGTCCGCGAGAAAGGTTAATCGGCCCGTCCGATCCCGCGCTGGGTCCATTCGTCATAGGGAATTCGTCACTAGGAAAGTTTGGTCACAGTGCGAGCCGGATATTCAGAATTTGCCCAACTTATATTCGCTTGGCATTGCGTGCAATAAAGATTAGTACGTTATATTTCATATTTACTGAAGAAAGGGATCATCCAAACAAGTCATGTTGTACTGAAAGCAACAGGTTTATTGAGCGCAATGAAAACAAATTAAAAACCGATATTCCGAGCTGCCGTCCGTCAAGGTTTCAAGACGATTGCGACCATCGTAGCGTCTCACAATGATCTGAATGACGCCGGTTGTAGTCGGCGTGCTTCTTCGACACCCTCGAAGATGTCGTGCCGCCCTATGCTCGAGCTGCAGCTTCATCTCTGTCAAGGACTGCTCTCTTACATGCGCCCAGAACGTCTAGACACGAGAGAACTGCAGGCCACGATGCTCTGGTATAAAAAGACAAAAAGAACACACACGCACACTCGTGGAGAACGCTTTATGAGTGGGCACCGTACTGATATTTTGAGCCACAAATGCAAAAATGTGGTGCAGAGAACTTCCAAGTTCTCAGAGGATTAGCTAGGTCAGTTCTTACCAGCTAGTCACCGGTGCCACGCTTCGATGCTGCTGATCGTCCTTGGCATTTCTGCTATTGTTGATTCTCTTAATGACCAAACCAGAGGAGGGATAGGTGGCCGATGACAAGCCGTTTCGACGGGGTCTCCCAATATACACGTCCTCGAAGTAGTCCGCCACGAGTGAGGCATCAGTAGGGAAAACCTCGAGGAGGTCCTGGGGTCCTCGGGAATGTCGGCGATGGGCGAGAAGGTCAATGCTGGAAGCATTCTCGTCTGAAAATCCACAAGAAGTAAAGTAACCAATTGGCTTAACTGAAGACAACAATAGAAGGCATATAAATAGAATGCCGCATACCAGAACAGCAAACTGTTCATCTGAATTGTAGTGCATCTGGTGACCACTGGAGTACACCATCTGTACCTCGACGAAAAAGCATCCCTGTATCCTATAGCGCCGAGAATCATGGCTTGTATCGTGTTGATGGCCGATATCTTGAAGTCCGTGTAAGCCACCTCAAGGCAGCTGGCCCCCATGTGACCTGATGCTAACGACGTCGAAAAACCTTAAAAAGAGCGAACATATTTTGGAGTGTTTGAGCACATTTCCAATAATCTAATACAACGTAGTTTCGTTAACTTTAATTGATGCAAGTGTAAGAATGACTTTCGTGAAGAAGCGTATCGCCACCTAACTCTAGTAGTAACTGCCTCCACCTAGAAATGGAGAGTGAGATGGGAAGCAAAAGAGATCCGTATTTTATAATCCGAAAGCAACCGGCATAATAAACCCTGGAGCGGGGCACAAAAAAAAAAAAAGAATCGGGTACGGTGGGCTTTTTTTTTATTGTGAACTTTATGTTCTCGAAGTTCTTCTGTTAGTAAGGTGACCCAGATAATACAACGTGCAGGCTAAAGGCTGCATGTTGCCTCATCTTGGGGTCATTGGGACATGCTTTTGTTCATGTTCGTACAGTAGTCAACCTCACTGATCTTGTACGGATTTGGCTGGGGGCCCCTTTTCATAAATTCCCTAAGAAAACGACAATAGAAAATAAAAAATGTTCAACGATTTTCGGGTCATTGTGTGACAAACTGCCAGCGTGACGAATAATCCTATGACGAATGTTCCGCTGTGATGAACGGGCCTGTTACCAGTTGCCCTATGACTAGGGCTTCTGTGTTTTCGGATAAATCCGAAAACTCCGAAAAACGTACGCTTGTAAATTGTTGGTTAATTCGAATTTATCCGATAAACTCCGAATGTTTATGTGCCAAAGCCCCCCCCCCCCCCCGCAAAAAACAAATGGGGAAAAAAGTACAATACTTTTTTTTACAGTTTGATTAGCACGGAGTCAATGGTCCTGGGAAAATAACACCATAATTATCTTTCGATATCTCAGATCGTTGTCAAAAGGGCTCTTGCTGCTTGTCTCGTCGAGGCTGATTCAGGGCAACAGGTTCGGTTCACGACAAAAGCCACTCTTCTGGTTTCCAGTTTGAGCCATGCGATATGTGATTTAGAGAAAGGATAAGGTATGTTTTTGTAACAGTGAAAGCTATCGACCATATAGAGATTGTATTAAATAGAGAAAGGGACAGTTGAAAGTCTCTATTACATCTTTAACCACTCCACTCGCGCGGCCGCGGGCTAGATTGATGGAATAGGATGGGATGACTACGAGCTTTGTAGCGACTGACCCCCGGGAGTTTATAGATTTTAAGGTATCGACGTTTAGTCAAGCAACACTTCTGTGCGACTTTTGTCGTGGGACAAGTTAATATTGCTAATGGCAATGGCGCGAAAAGTCAAATTCAACTAAAGACATTTCAATCAATACAAACGCGTTTTATTTTTTATCTGGCAGACGTTTACATGCGGTTATTATTTACATATTTATTTTCAACAGGAAACACTGGGAAATCAAACCCTGAATTTCGAAAGAATTGGGAATGAAACAAATATAAGCTCCGAGAAACTCCGAATCTTCGGCAAAAAATAAACTCCGAAAAGCATCCTCCGAATTTGACGAAAAAATAAACTCCGAAAACACGGAGCCCTACCTATGAGGCTATGACGAATCGACATGTGCCGAATGGGTCGTATCCCCACGTCGACACCTCTCCCCCTCAAAAAAAGAGGTATTTTTTTAGTATTAATGCGAAGGCAAGTTGATCTCATGCAAGCACGAAGGAAGTAACTAAAACACAGATTTGGAACAAACCTTTTATTTGAGCATTTTCAGACACGAGATGCACTATGAAGCGCCGCCAAAAGACGTCCGTGGATGTGCCAGCCTGAAAGATATAAAAGAACAAACAAATTCACATAAAGAAATGAACAAGAGACGATGCCACGCGGCGCGAAATGTTCCACCGCTTACCTTCCGGGGTAGAGCCAGAAAGGGGGTGGTGAGGTAGAAGAACGTAAAGCGCGTGTGGGATATTCCTTCGAATGAACGGGAGAGAGTCTCGGAGTCTGTCCCTCGGATGAAAGCGTAAGCAGGACGTACCAAACCGCGGCGGGACGGTGAGTCGTCTTTCTTTGCATTCTTTTTTGTTTTAAGTAATCGCTTGTTTCGTCAAGACCAAAGCGACGCTACTGCACTGTGTACAGTCCATCGTTTCACCTTAGGTCCGAGCGGGGACGATGTTATGAGCCGAAGGGCCAATCGAACTGCGCAAAATACGCAACGTCGTGGGGTGCTCTCCGCTCTTGCCGGAGAGCACGCTAGCCGGCGGAGGAGCACGCACAGAGAGACGGCGAATACGCGGCTGGTCCTATCAACTGCAGAAAGCAGGCGAAGACATTGTGCCTCTTTCGCTGTTTGATTGGCCCTTCGGCTCATAACATCAGCCGCGCTCGGACCGAAGCTGAAACGAAGTATAGCGAAAAAAGAGAACAGATCGAAATGCACCCTTCCGGTAATGCCATGAAATCAATATCGGCGAACATTCTTTGCGGAATAATTGAAAAGAGCGGTGAGAGTGCAGGCGAGCTGAGGTGGTAAGCTAATCATGTTGTATTACACCTAAGACTGCGGTGGATGAAATTGGGAGAACTTTCCAGTAGAAGGAACAGACACAGAGAACGTCTCAAACGAGACGTTCTCTGTGTCTGTTCCTTTCTACTGAAAGTTCTTCCAATTTCATCCACCGCAGTCTCAGGTGTAATACAACATGGAATAATTGAACACGTAATTTTGGAAGCAGCCGTAAAACCTCTAAAATAAAGTAAAGCGCCTGCAACGCAAACCTTTCGGCTGTCACCTGTTTCGTTTTTGTTGACAGGAAAAGAGAAGTCCCAGATCAGAGTAACAAGAGACCAAGTGGTGTTATAGCGGCCGTTAATCGCTCTGCGTTTGGGCCATCGAGTGAACGGCCTTCGGACAATACTATACACTGCGTGACACTCTTGGACGAAAAGACTACGCTTTATCTCGTCTTGCACCTGTAGGCGAGCCTTGAAAGTACACGATTTACTTGTCCATAATGGCGCAGATCACAAGCATATCCCACCTGGTGCCTACACCTTCGGGGCATTTTTACCCGTCTCCAAATCAACCGCAAAACAAAACATTGGCGGTCGCAGTTGTTGGGTTATTTTTGTTACAACCGGAGACAATTGCAGTGATTGCGACAAAACGCTGTTGTCGAAAAGAACGCCAATTTAGGCTTTTCTTGAAGGGAAATGCGGCTACGAAACAACGATCAACGGCCAAATCCCGTGATACAAACCGAGAGTTCGACAATACAGTAAAAAACATAAAAAATGTCTTTGCTCTGATATGTGGTGTGTGTCAATGCAAAGCCTGCGTGATGTATTTATTTTAACATACTGAAGCTAGCCGTGAGGCCAAAGCAGTTGTGTAGGCATTTTAAAAGTGCACGCTTAGTTAAGTGACAAAAATATTGTCGCGAAAAGCCCACACCATTTCAGCGTTTACAGCATCCGTGCATAAGCAGTTTCATTCATCGATTCATGTAAAAAATAATAAAAGAGTTTGTTAAAAAATCTGTATGAGAACGAAGAGTCATAATAGTTTTGGTATGTCTTGTTTTAGTTATTCATGTCTTTTAACACCTGAAACTGTGCTGCAGAGAAGGAAAACAACTTTTAGTCAAAGGAACAGACAAAGGAGAACACAAAAAGGCGGTGGTGTCAAAATCGTCCAATTCCGTAATTGTCAAACACCTTGATGAGTGTACGAATTGTATCCCGGACTGGATGAAGACCGGATTTCTTGGTAAAGAAAGAGACCCGTTCAAAAGAGTGTTAAAACAGACGATTCGCATACCTAGCGCTGGCAATTGTATAAGTATTCCCTCGCTTGTGATGGACCCGGAGATACGGTCCTTCCTTTGTATCTAGCTTTCGAGGCCACTGTGTTCGCCGGTGTATTGTTAGATTGTATCGGAGCTTGGGCCGGGTCCACTTGACTGTGGGGTTGACGGTTTTGGTGTCACCGGTGTGGGTGGGGGGCCCACTTTAAAAGGATTGTGTGGAAATAAATTTTGCAGAGCGCTCTGTGTTTAGAGACGGTGTTGTGGCTGAACCCCTTTTCGATCCATGTCTGAAGGTTTTTTTTTTGCAATATGATTGTTCACCAGCTCGCCTGCACAGTAACTCTCAGTACAGAAGGGAACGTCTCAAACTCAGCTAACTGGTTCATTTCTCAAGCACCCTATATATACCAACACAGCCTCTCTCAACCACCTTCTACGCAAAGATCTCTCTTGTTGCAAAGCAGTTTCAAATACAAAGCGCATAAACATTCACAAGAGCAAAAACGGTCCAACCCAAAAACAATACCGTCATTAGCAACCACTTTCTGCTCAAAGACTTCTTTTGTTGAAAACATTTTCAAAAAACAAATAACATATAACAGATAACATGATTGTGTAACTGTTTAAAGAGTTATGTGTCTTTTCGATCTTAGTGTTCGGGTCGCTGACAGTTATTCTAAAGAGTTCATCTCAATATCAGGCGTACCCCAGAGATCAATCCTGGGTCCTCAATTGTATTTAATTATAATAAATGACATATCGTCATGTGCAAAAAAAAACGTTAAACTGCTGTAATTTGCGGACAACATCAAGTTGTTCAAGAGTGTTCATTACCTTTTAGATTGTGATTTGATACAACATGATGTGTCGAATATAGCGCAGTGGTGTAAACAATATCAGTTATTTCTTAATCCTTAAAAACAAAAGTGATATTTTTGTGCAGACAACGTGCGATGATTGAGACAGTTATCATCTTTATTGAAAACCGATTGAAAGAGTGTCACTTGTAGGGGATCTTGGTGCGTTCATTGACTGCGGATTAAAGTTCAGAAATCATGTCTCTTTTGTTGTCGGCTCTGCAGAAAGTTCTGGAGTTATATTGCGTTTGACCAAGCATTTTAGAAAGCCGCATTCTATGACATATCCTTCTAATTCCTTAGTGGTTTCAAGACTTATGTTTGCTTTTGTGATTTGAAAATCAGTACCTGTAACTTAGGTTTTAATTATAGAAAGTTTGCAAAAAAATATTTGTCTGAAATATTCATGATAGATGGATTGGACGACGCGTGTATTATGACTATGAGCGCTTATAAACTAGATTTTCGCTGAAGCTTTTATCCCGCAGAAGAGCTGTCCGTGAATTCGTATTCATGTATAATATCATTAATGGTACCATTGATTCTTCGTGGTTTATTAGCAAAATCCATTTTCATGTTCCTTTCCGCCCTACGAGACAGTTCACCTGTTTTGATATTTTTTCACCACGCAAAGTGTCACCCCGTTGTCACTTACAAACATTACACCACAGCGCTGTGCCATCCCAAGCTGAAATCACCACACTCCTTTCTACATATCGATGTCAGTTGGAAAGAACTTTTGGTCACCTCGTAGAGCGCCAGTGTGTATGCATATCTATTTTTAATATGAGTAGGATTACTGATTATGAGTTTCCATTTTTACGAGTTGGTGCACCTAAGAGAAGGCAGTCTGGCCGTTTTAGGACAACCGAAAAAGAGAGATTGGTATTAAATTTTTAAGATGTACACTTACAAGAGACCACTGGATCAAATCCACAATACAATGCCCCTTATCGTCAAGGACGACGGGAGAAGGTTCCGGGACCTACATCTGGGTGACCTCAGGAACATAGTCAGCGAGATGCAACGTGATCGAAGTTTGCATATATTACAACCCCTTTCGAAGACGTTGCTCAACAACCACGTTCTTTTCAGTCTACCAGTTCTCTAATATCTGCCTGGCTCGCTAACCTCGCTCTCAAGCAGCGAAACTATGTTACTCTACCACTTCGACCAACCGATCGCAAATCCCTTATTCAGATCGCATTAAAATGAGCTTGCGGAATGCAGTGACGCGTGCATCGAAGCAAAGCGACAGTGAGTCGAGATGAGATAAAGCTCGCACCGCTTATTACAGGAATCGAGGAATGTCCGCCGGATTATGGGGAGCTTGCCGGAAGGAAAACGTCGAGGCCTGACGGATTTTCCAGAATCCCCAAAGCGACGGCGGTTCACTCTTCCGCCGAGTTGGCGGGGCGTCTGGAAACAACACAAAGCGGATCACAGAGAGCAGCCGCCGCTCTCTTAGACCGCGATAATATTGAGAGACGTTTCAGCCGGACGACATTTCCCTGACAAGCCAGCTTCCTCGAAAATACTTTAAAGTCCTCAGTTCTCGTAAAATTGCCACGTTAAGTTCACTGTCTTCGGCGTTCGCTCTTTTCGGAGTGCATATACGTACGACCGTTTGATGCGCGTTTCCTAAGTGATTCCACCACCAAGGAAGTGCAGATGTTTTGTGCATAAACTTCTGTTCAAACACGCGTGCTTTAGGTGACAAAAAACTTTGGTTGCCTCGACGCATTACACTTTAATTCCAACATCTAAGTCAATACGTCATCCAAAATTATATATTCGCGTTTTAGAAATAGTAAACGCTTGTTTTACTGTGACTTGAATATGACTATTTTTGGTCATCTCGTCTATATATAGGACTATTTTTAGCACTACGATATATAAATTGAAATAAACTTAGCATTACTAGCTTCCATGTCTCATTTCACCGCAAATACTAACGCCTGCAGCTTCTATACGTGAACTGTTCCTCAAAATCGAACTAACTGCATTCAAAACACCGTCCACCGTCACTGCTTCATACCAAATGATATTCACATAGAACATTACACATGGCTCTGAAATCAATGAGTGTTTTCGCAACATTGTAATGCAATTGTTTGTTTTGTGGTTTTTCTCCTTTTGTAATTTATTCGAGACATGCGTTAATTAGGTTTTGGTTGTTGTTGTTTTGCTTTAGCTACTTTGGCAAGAAGACCTCGTTTTGCTAAGAGAGGAGACCTTGTCAAGCCCAATATCGTTGGCTTTTTGTCTGCATATCGGCATCGATACTTGCATATGTGTATTGTGGGATGATTAATTGGGTAATTACTTAATTTATCGATTTTACAATCTTTTCTATCGGCGGCATTCTAGAGAAAAAAATATATATTCGAATACATTGGTCAAAGGTACAACCTATCCCGAAGCAATGTGGCCAACCTAGAAGGTTATGTTGCAGCCAAGTTGTCGGAACAAACGTGTTTTTTTTTTAATTCTAATTTTAGTGTTGTTTGTTTTATTGGAAAAAAGAAAGTTTGGTTTAGAACGAAAAAATGATGGTCCGTAACGGTTCCTCACGGTTCGTGTTTGCGGTCTATGGAAATTCAGAACCAAAATTTAAAAAAAAACATAATTTTATCAAAAAGTCGGTAATTAAAAAGCTGCTAGTAAGTGTGCTCTTTTTGCAACGGTAAAAAAATTGAAGAAATAGGGTAGAAGACACCGCTAGAAAGCACGGCCCAAGGCAACGAGCATGACTCTCACAAACAGCACGTCATTGAGTGTGCTCGGTGAAATGCGAGACGTTTCTTCCGATAAAAA